>JABSNV010000930.1:0-48676 GCA_024085815.1 Flaveria linearis
TTGCTTCTCTTTGAAAGCTCTAAGAATAATTTCTTCTTGTCAAAATACCTAGAGACCGCTCGAAGTCCTCTAGGAATACTGATTACCATAGAAGCTTGGGATCCACAAGTTGGTTGAAATATTAACTTAATTCGTTACCAGTGCATGTCAAAAGTCTGTGTATGGATTTAAGTGGACAAGTATACTGGACAATCGTCGTGTATGCACTGACTGAAGTTGATAATCAAAGTACGTTACGTATCATATCAAGCATGATTCCCATTAGATCTTAGAAGTCTTAGATAAGTGAGAAAGCTGTGATATGCAAGTGTGTAAAGTTAAATACTAATCAAAGGTTCCAAGTAATGGTGTATATGCCTGTCTGATTCCAAATGAGTCTGTTCCTGATATATGACAATGCTAATAGGCTATACAACCTGCCCTAACAAAAATCACAAAAACATGTTCATTCTGTTCATAGTTTTAAGATTTTTCAATTTTTTAGTATAATGTGTCATGTCGACTGTGTGTATTGTCATCCACTAAACGTCACCAATGTGCTTAACGTTTACTTAAACAATTGTTTCTGAAAGGTTAAATGGATCATGTCTGAGATGATCAGTGGATAAATAGGTCATGTCTGAGATGATCATTGGATAAATGGATCACGTCAGAGGTGATCAAACTGTTTTATTAAATGGTCATATCTGAGATGATCAACTTGTTCATAACGTTTTTATCTACTATTACATGGAACTAAATGTCGTTATGGTAACATGGTCAAAAGATGATAAGGATGACCCAGTCGCACGACTGACCATAAGTATGGTCCAGTCGTCCGATTGGAACACCGTATGAGTCAAATTGTACGAATGGGCAGTGCGAATGAATCCAATCGAACGATTGAAGGTGACCGACTATAACAGTCATATGGATGAACTTCAATCGCCCGATTGGAGATGAAAGATTGGGTTAATCACACGACTGAGACTCAGTCACCCGACTGACCAATGCGACTAGGCTCAGTCGCCCGACTGACCAAAGTGACTAGGCTCAGTCGCCCGACTGGGATTTGCCCTAGTATAAATACAGGCCGAATCATCATCAGTCGTTCATTCACCTAAATCGCCCCCTTTATTCGCACGACCTAAAGAACCGCTATCCAAATTTTTTTGATTCATTTTTATCTCCTGTTGGTGTGTTCTAACACTCATTTGTGGTTAACAGGTAATCTTCGTGGTGTTTTCATCGTTGAAACTGTTAAATGACTTCGAGAATCACGTGAATTCTGACCCAACAGTACCGAAAGTTTAATGACCAAATAGACAAGCAAAACTGATCTAAACGTTCAAACAAAAGTTAAAATATGCTTTATCGGTCATTTCTAAGTCTAATGAGCCAAATTTCGACGTTTAACATCAAGTATGGCTCAAATACAAATTTGAATTGACAAACCGTCGAGTAGGCGACTGGACACACTGATGAACTCCAATCGCCCGACTAAGAAGACGACTAGTCTCAGTCGCCCGACTGAGATGGACGAATGATTCAAACGCACGACAGGATCATTCGCTTGACTTAGTCGCCCGTATGAATAAATACTCATATAAAGCTCAGTCGTTCTACTCAGTCGCACGATTTTGTTCATTCGGTAGCTCAGTCGCCCGACTTAACCAAGGTGTAAAGCTCATTGACTTTAATTTGCTATCTCTTTGATGCACTAACGTTGCTTACATTGTGTGATAGATGACAAGTCGATGGATTATGAGCACGAAGCACAACATTTGTCTCATGTGGACTTGACCTCCAGGAATGCCGTCGAGTTTTCGGGCATTATCACATTTTTGAGAAGATCAAGGATATTCCGAGCGATCTCTACACAGTGCACACCATACAGGTCGATACGCAGGCGTTTTGGGAACATGCTGTGGTCGACAGATCCAGGGAGCCATATACTATTAGAAGCTCTATCTTTGGACAAGATATCGAGCTATCTGAGGAGGATATACAGACGGTATTGGAGCTTGGGGATGATGCAAACACCCAATTAGATTGCATTCCCTTACTGTCCGAGGTTGTTTTATGAGGCAAAATACTCGGGGGACATCAACTCGGGGATGCTTAACAAAAGCAACTGTGCCCCCAATTCAAGTATTGGCCCAGTGCTTCTACGTTGCATTGCCTCGAGGAAGGGAGGCTTTGATGAGCTTTCTGAGCAGATGCAAAGTGCATATGTTGCACTGGTGCTGAACCTCCATTCAGCTTTTCACGGATGATTTTCACCTATTTGGTGGAAAACATCGAAACCAAGGGGAAGGAAAGCTTCTGCATGTATCCTCGCTTCCTGCAAATGATTATAGACCAGAACTTCCCCCAGCTCCCAAAAGCTAAAGATGATGCTGTCGTCCTGGAGATCATGGATGATACTACATTGGGAAGGATGAAAGTTACCAGGCGAGCAGGTCAAGCCCCCGGTGAGGAGTTTGTTTGGGCATTTGGCCCGTGAGGATTACATGGCCCAGCTAGGAGAAAGTGGCGTCACGATGATAGTGACTCGGATGTCGAGTCGATTGCTTTTCCCTCTGATGACTCCGACGACGACGATGATGGTACTGATCAAGGGGGAGTTGGTCAGGAGGACCAGAACCAGCTCCAATTCATCCTGATTTTGATGTGCAAGAAGAGGAGGATTCTGATGATGTGCCACTTACCCGGACTGTGGGCGTCGGGTAGTAGCCACTGAGCAGGGAATACGAGGGTTGGTGGACGACGGAGAGTCTGGGAGCTCTTCAGCTGATCCATCTTACACCCCAGCCTCTCCCGGCAACCAGAGGGAGCCTCAGTGTCAAGGGGACGCGGAGGAAACATATGGCTCGGCCTCATAGGCTGAAGCCGAAACGCCGAAGGTTAATCTGCTCTCTACTACCACCACATCCACTACCTCTACACCACCTACTACCACAGCCACCTCATCCACTCATCCCAAGCACCTCAAACCACCACCACTATCCCTATATCTCACACTCCCACCACCACCATCACTGTACCACCTACTACTTCATTCCCACCGCCTCCCATATTCACCACAGCCACCACAACCACCACCACTCACCAAACACAACCCTCATCTGCACCTCTAGCTCATTCATTCCACCTGTCTCTGTGGTTGATCAACTGGCTGCACTGAACAACATGGTGCTCCAGTTGCTAGCCTCCGACAAGGCCAATTCTGCTCAGATTCTACAGCTACAAGAGCAAAGTTCTACGCAAACAGCTGAGATTGAGAGACTGAGGGAGTGACATCTTCATAAGCCCAGTTGATCACTGCACAGACTGATCAAATCACAGACTTGCTTCAACACGAGGCTGAGACTGATGAGAAGATGGGGAAGCTGGAAGCGGCTCACAAGACTCTATTGCTAAAGCTAAAAATCACTCAGAGTGAGCCCCTCAAGATAGGAGAAGGTGAGGTGATGATGATGAGGAGGATGATGAAGATGATGATAGTGATGATGATGACGAGGAAGGTGATGATGAAGATAAAGATGATGATGATGATGAAGGGGACGGCGATGCATCTACCTCTGCCTCTGGTCATGAGCAACAAACCAAGAAAGACAAGACCAGGGAGCATCAACTGCTGCACCACCTCCCTCCCCTTCTGCTGGAGATCCAGAAATGATCCAAGACAAAAGTACTGATTAGATGTTTTATTTCTAAAGCTTTTGTACTTGATTCATATTTTGTCTTATATGAACTCTTGTAAATATTTATGATTAATGTTTAATTAACTTGAGTTTATACTAATGTTTGCTACTCTACATGTTGATCTTAAACAGATAAGGGATTTCAGCAAGATGAGCATGATGTTGCTCCCCTCCAACAGGTCAAGACTCAACTCACAATGATTCTTGATCTGCAGGGGATCGTCAGAAGGTCAGTGAGTTATACTCCTGAAGAAGGAGAAATTATTCACGACCTTACTGATGAGCAGCTTGCTGAGATATTTCGTCTGAATCCAACGAAATTGTTAAGGATGCTCCAATTTTTGATGATGCTGATGATGACGAGCTCAACGATGTTGAAGAAATCGAAATTGAAGACATCACAGATCAGCACTATCCAGAATACACTGATCAAGAGGGAAACGTGTTTCCAGATTTGGTAAACAACCTTGACAGTGACATTCTGGATAAACTCAGCGATAAGGAGAAAGGAGTAGAAGCCTCAACAAGTCAAGCCCAAGCCTCAACGCCGAAATCGATATTCGAAAGGCTAAATGGGCGGCTTGCTTCGCCGAGGTCCGAGCCTAACGTGCTACAGCGACACAGAGTACCTACACCAAACTCTACAAAGTCAAGAAAAACATGAAGGTGTCAGGGAAGATTATAGCATGGGCTCACTTTGAGGATCTTGGGGTTTATGCTGTGAAGAGAGAGAGGGGAATAGAGTACTTTAGATTCCCTCACGATCTGAAGACTCTCCCTGGTTTTGAGCTCAACCAGCTGGCGCGCCTGAAGCTATTATATGCTGATCCGAAGAAAATGTTAGGCTGGTTTGAGGCTGCCATGAAAAAGGAGTACAGGACTAGATGGGTCAACTTCAGACCACAGCAGGCCACATGTTACATCAGAAGGTCTGAAGTGAGTCCCATTACTGGTCAACCGAAGATAGTCCTGAAGTGGCGACCTCCGCGCACAATGTCCCGAATTCCACTGAGGGAGATGCCACAGGACTTTACCCCATACTTTAAGTGGTGGTACTATGACTGGCGCTTAGGAGAGGCAGTTCATGTTTTGGAAAAGGACGGGTCGATGGACACAATAAGGTGTTTGACCCTATGTGGCTAATAAACTTGTCAGCGTCCGATATTTATACGCTGTACAAGTGGCCACTGTTTTTTGACACGCGGGATATAATGCAAGCACTACAGTTTCAGCATATCATACGTCTATGCTTCGCACTTAATATCCATGCTGGGGTTTCTAAAGAGGAGAGACTGAAGAGATTTGAAGAGTTCAAGAAAGAAGTCAAAGTCTAGATAGAACTAGGTCCAAGGGGGAGTTTGTTGGTACACATGTCCCCAGTTCTAGTCTAGTGAACTTAAATGTAATAGAACTTCTTCTTGTAACACATATGTAATGTTTAATCAATATAATGAGAATCTCTTCTATATATGTGTATTGGTTGTTTAATGTTATATCTATCTATATTGTTTATTGTTACACACATATATGACAATGTTATATAGGTTTACAGTTGTTAGACATAGTTCTAAACCATTAAAGGTTCATGAATGTGTTTAACTAAGTTATCTGATTCAGTCGCACGACTGGACCATGCGAATGGGCCAGTCACACGATTGAACCAGGAGATTGAGTCAATCGTACGATTGAGTCATAAGACTGACTCAGTCGTCCGAATGAACCAATCGTATGACTCAGTCGCATGACTGAGCCAGTCGCCTGACTCAGTCGTACGACTGATAGCTGTAACCTATAAATACCACTTAATTCGTGGAAAAACGGATACTTCGAATACGGGAAACCCTAGTCGACCCAGAATGTCCAGATCGTCCATTCCAAGTTCATAGAACGTCCCAGATCATTCCTATTCCATTCTTAACGTTTTCTAATCGTTAGGAGTGATCTTGATTTCGTTCTCCCTGATTGGATCGCCAATCAAATAGGATTCCGCACTATTTGATCCGGTATAATGAAGAATCAGTTAGTACTCCGTACGTACACGGTCCTAACAATCATCACCATCGTCATCATCTTTTCCTTCTCCTATCTTCAGTGGCTCAGCTTGCGACCCCTTCAGATTTAGCAAAATCTTCTTATTATCTTACTCCAACTCCTTAATCTTTTGAGTAGATAGGACGTGTTGCTCTTGGAGTTGGGAGATCTGCTCAGCCTACTGAGCAATATGCTGAGCTTGAGAAGCATTTTGCTCCTCAAGCTGACGAAGCCGAGCTGCCTTCTCCTCGTCTGCAGCTAATAGCTTCAGCACCATTCTGTTAAGTAGTGCAAGCTGTTCCACCACTCCAATAGGAGGGAGGGATGATCCTGTTGGAAGGAGGATGAGCCGGCTTGGTGGCTCGTGGTGGTGGTAGAGATTGGGGGTGGCTTAGAGGTGGTTGGTGGTGTAGTGGTGGTAGTGAAGATTGGGGGAGGTATAGAGGTGGTTGGTGGTGTAATGGTAGTGGGTGGAGGAGTAGTAGTGGGTGGTGGAGTAGTAGTAGGGTTGGCTGTTGTAGTGGGGGTGGTTGTGGAGGTGGTGAGTAGGGTAAACCTCCGTCGCTTGGGCTTCAGCCCATAAGGCTGAGCCATCCGTTTCCTCCGAGTCCCCTTGGACCCGGAGGCTCCCCCTCGGCTACTAGGAGAGTCTGGGATGTAAGATGGGTCAGTGACAGTCTCCCAGACCCTCCAGGACGTCCGCCAACCGCCTTAACACCCCTCTCCGTGGCTATGATACGGCTTCCTATCGTTCGTACCAGGGGCTCATCATCCGACTCTTCTTCCTCATCAGGTAGAAATCCTGATGGAAACCAGCACTCTCAGCTCCTCTTGGGGTGGGTGATGGATATGTCATATCGGTAGCAGTGGCCCTAGTTTGTGTGGGCCAGTCGGAAGGATAAATTACAGAATAAACCAAAAGTCAATCAATAACAGAATAAACCAAAAGTCAATCAATAAAGCGAACAATAATCGAATGATTTCATAGATAGTAGTGTTGGAACATCGGTAGTATGGCCCTAGATTGTGAAGTCACTTGATCGGTAGACATCCGAGCATGTTTTTGACGGAAGGATAAATAACAGAATAAGCCAAAAGTCAATCAATAACCGAGCAATAATCGAATGATTTTATTGATAAAACCTAAAGATTTTAAGCTCGTTACAACTTAAATCAAGACTCTTGGTAAGGGAGATCGAGCATGATCTCCCTCTCATCCGGCAGCACCTAGGCCCCGAGCACACTCCCTTTCCAAAACCCTCACTCTCTACACATTAAAACTGGTATATATAGACCTCGGCCCATATTAGATGCGACTGGGCCCATTCGTGCGATTGGACCATGCGTATGGTTCAATCGTACGACTGGACCATGCGTATGGTTCAACCGTACGACTGGACCATTCTTATGGTTCAGTCTTACGAATGCCCCAATCACATCTCTCAGTCGCACGACTGGTCCATTAGCATGGCTCAGTCATACGATTGAGTCTCATTGGTATATGCTCCTGCGAAGTTTCATGTGTTTACAACATATCAGGTGTAATACATTAAGCCTAGACTATTCATCAAGCGTCGGACACACTATATATGACAATATATGCTCCAACAAATTCCCCCTTGGACGTTGCTTGCGAATAGTAGATAACACCTCTTACAATCTTCAGTCAATATTTGCTCTGGTTTCTAATAGAATCAAACGAATAACCATATTAGCCAACGTTACCGATCCGCCAGGTTACTTCGGTATCCCTGAAAATGAATTTAGGCACAATAGATTTCGTTTACTTTGCCGAACACCATCATAGCAGCAAGATTCCCTATATGACTGATTTTCCAAGATAATGACATGAACTGTTTTCCATTGCTTCAATCTTCATACAGTCTAACCTAATTAACATTAACAACTGTAGAAATTCCCCTCACATTCAGCATATCCCAATATATAAACATTGTGCTCTCCTGGCGTCTTCATACTGTGTATTGGGCAAAAGGTTGAAGGTTCCAATCAACACCTGACAATATCAAACAAATCAGCATGCGCGGGGATTCATCATCAAAACCTACTCACATCATCACTTTCTGATTGCGTCTTCAATCTCTCTATACATGGATTCCCCCTAAGAATGAGAATCCTCTCTGTGCGGATAATATAACTTGATCGACCCATAAGTAGTCAGATGCTCCTGACTACCCCACAAAATCAGCACTGACAGCTGACATCTTCTCTTATCTCTTTCGTGTTCTAACAATATTCACCTATTCTGGAAGTCCAACGAATAATGGGTTATCCATCGAACTTGTTTGACATAAGAACCTCAGGGTGAATGTACTTTGCTCATCCTCAAATCTGTGCAAACGGTAGTTCTAGACCTTTTTTTGTATGGAACGCCATTCATTCGTATGACATGGAGTACAATTATCACATTCGTGTGATTTGATAATATGAATGATATCTTCATGAGACTAGTCCAGTAGCATGACTGGTCATAAGACTGGTCCAGTCGCACGACTCACATAAGACTGGTCCAGTCGCATGGTCCAGTCGCACGACTGTTCCATTTGCATGGTCCAGTCGCACGACTGGTCCATTCGCATGGTCCATTCATACGAATGGTCCATTAGCATGGTCCAGTCGCACGACTGGTTCATTCTCATGGTCCAGTCGCATGAACGGGCCTGCACGCAGATTTTCAGATCTGCAGCCGCCAAGGCTGCCAAAAACCCTATCCGACGATTTTACATGATTCGAACCAAAATAGACATCATCAGATTCGCAAGGGTGATCAGAACATGGTTTCGAGTTCGATTTTAACATAGAAACAACACACGCCATGAGATATGAGCAAAACACGAAGAACACGAAGTGGGTTTAACGCCAAAGGACCTGAAATAGATCCAGGGATCAAGAGCTCGGGTAGCTAGAATGATTGTTAGATCATTCCAGCAGTAACCTACTCTGATACCAATTGTGAAGTCACTTGATCGGTAGACATCCGAGCATGTTCTTGACGGAAGGATAAATAACAGAATAAACCGAAAGTCAATCAATAACACGAACAATAATCGAATGCTTTCATTGATAAAACCTAATGATTTTAAGCTCGTTACAACTTAAGAATCAAGACTCTTGGTAAGGGGAGATCGAGCATGATCTCCCCACTCATCCGGCAGCACCTAGGCCCCGGGCACACTCCCTTTCCAAAACCCTCACTTTCTACACATTGAAACTGGTATATATAGGCCTCGGCCCATATTAGATGGACTGGGCCTATTCGTGTGATTGGACCATGTGTATGGTTCAATCGTACGACTGGACCATGCGTATGGTTCAATCGTACGACTGGCCCATTCTTATGGTTCAGTCTTACGAATGCCCCAATCGCATCTCTCAGTCGCACGACTGGTCCATTAGCATGGCTCAGTCGTACGACTGAGTCTCATTTGCATATGCTCCTGCGAATGACCCAGTTTCATGTGCTTACAACATATCAGGTGTAATACATTAAGCCTAGACTATTCGACAAGCGACGGACACACTATATATGACAATATATGCTCCAAAAATATGATAGTACATAGGGAACTAATTGTTTGGGACATCAAAGAACTTAAAGGTTCAAAATGTTATATTATAACTACAAGTCTGAAGAAGGATAAGCCAAATAAAGGAAAAATGATAGTAAACTAGGCTGTTACTCTGGTTACATAGAGAAAGTAGACCTAGAGGTTGCTAGTCCATTATATGATGTGTCGGTATATTCAACATAATAGACGAGTAGACCTCATTGGTAAAATAACTTAAAATTAAATACTTCAACTAGCTGTGGGTTTCCACCTTATCCCTGGTTAACACAATCAATAGATTTCCAATAAGGGATGACGAGTAAAATTAACGCCACAAATGTGTGCGGATGACCTTATAAATGAGCAAAGCACATGAAAAAATTGTTAAACGCAATCAAGCTAATAACTAACATTGTTGGTGCGTAATGTGTAAAAGAAAAGTACTTAAACAAGAAGATAGGTTGTGTGCCTCTCTACTGTGTGATGGCACTGTCATGAGGATAAGCATAACCTAAATATTCTAGAATTCATTGTTGTTTGCGTCTCTCTGCTGTGCGATGGCACTGACCTGAAGCTTGGCATCTCTTTGAAAGCTCTTAGAATAGTTTCTTTTTAACTAAACTTGTAGACCGCTCAAAAATCTCCTGAGAAATGTTGATTACCATATAAGCGTGGGATCCATAAATGCTTGTTAAAATAACAAACCTAACTAATCACCAATGTGAGTCAAAAGTCTGTGTATGGATTTAAGTGAACAAATATACTGACAATCATCGTGGCAGCAATCCTCGACAGTCAAAATCATTATATGCTTCTTACAGCTCTAGTATGATTTCCTGTAAGGGCCTTGGACTTTCAGACAAATTAGAATAAGTTAAACAAACATATGCTAAAGGTTCCCAAATGATTGTGTTTACGACTATATGATTCCATAAGAGTCCTTCCAAGTTAGATGTAAATGCTTGATGTTGTTCTGTTCAGGGGAGAAATCATAAGGAAAATTAAAATGTTTTCAACCCACCTCAAACAAAACCACAAAAATGTGTTCTATTTCATTTCAATTCAGGTTGTTTTCTGTTTTATCTATCAATTAGGTGTCAATGTCAGACTATGTAACTAGATGAACTCTGTGAATCATAAATTAAAAGGGTCACGTCTGAGGTGACCAAACTGATATGAATTTAAAAGGATCATGTCTGAGATGATAAAGTTTTGAAAATTTAAAAAAATCACATCTGAGGTGACCAAATGATTTCAATTAAAAGGATCACGTCTAAGGTGATTAATCGGTCCTAATTTAAAAGGACCATGTCCGAGGTGATCAAAGGATTTATGTTAAAAGATCATGTCTGAGATGATCATCGGTCATAACGTTTATTTATCAAAAGTTAAATTTGAGTATGTGGAAATGGGTGAAGTCAAACTCATAAGTATGAGCCAATCGCACGATTGAACCATAAGTATGGACCAATCGCACTATTGGACCATAAGTATGGACCAGTCGCATGATTGGACCATAAGTATGAGCTAATCACATGAATGGACCATGAGTATGGGGAAAACCATGTGATTGGATCATAAGAATGAACCAATCTTATGACTAAATGAAGGAGTCTGAGTCAGTCGCACGACTGAACCCCAGTCGCACGATTGAGTCGTGCGCATGGGTCCAGTGGCACGATTAATGCATGCGCATGGGTCCAGTCGCACGACTGAAATCCAAAACAGTATAAAAGGAGACTCAGTCGGTCGTAAGCCCTACGTACTTCAAAAATTCTCAAAAACCACCCATTACCCAGACACTCTTCCCCAAATTTCCAATATTCTTGATTACTCTCAGATTCGATTTCTGACTATATAGTGTTCATCTTCAGGTACTTTGAGGATGAAATCAAGACAAAGAAACAATTAAATTGAACCTAAAATGATTGAAATTAATATAACAAATAATCATGACTAATAACCTAAAATAGGCCACTTAAATGGACACTAAAGTTGATTTTAACGACATTAAGTGCTATTTCGAGTTGCTGCGAACCTAATGAATCTAAACACGAAGTCTAATTTAACGTTTTGACAAAGATTCAAATGGGTTCAAACAGTACAAGATATGATTGGACAGTCTGATGAACTTCAGTCGCACGATTGAGCCAGACGTATGATTCAGTCACACGATTGAGCCAGACGTATGATTCAATCGCACGATTGAATCAATCGGTGACTCAGTCGCACGACGGAATCAACCACATTGGTATATCATACAACTAAGTTCAGTCGCAGGCTCAATGGTATGACTGAACTCAGTCGTATGGTTCAATCGCACGATTGAACCTGTTGGTCAAAATCAGTTCAATTCAATTGTTATCTCTTACGAACGGATCTAACGTTTATGTTTCTTGTGTTGCAGCAACATGACTGAGAGATGGACTATGAGCACCAAGCACAACATTTGTGCTCATCTGGATGCTACTTCCCGGAACGCATCTGAGTTCGTCGGGATCATCTCCTTTTTACGTAGATCGAGGATCTACAGGGCCATCTCCACTCCATGCATACCTTACAGGTCGATCCAGCAGGCATTCTTGGAGAATGCCACTATCGACCGCTCTGCTGAGCCATACTGCATACGTAGCTCGATCTTCGGGTAGGATATTTGGATCGGGGAAGACGATTTGAGACGTTTCTTGGATTTGGGTGAGGACGGAACCCACCCAACCAACCTACATCCCCTTACGCTACGGGGATGCTTTCTTCGGATTAAGTACGCCGGCGACATCAATGGTAGCGTGCTTAACAGGAGCAAACTTGTGCCCCCAGTTTAAGTACTTGGCACATGTTATCTTGAAGTGCATAGCCTCCAGGAGAGGAGGGTTCGACGAGCTGTCGGACCAAATCCAGAACACATATGTTGCGCTGGTGCTGAACCACCCGTTTAGTTTCTCACGCATGTTCTTCTCCTACCTGACAGAGAACATCGAGGCCAAAGGAAAGGAAGGCTTCTGCGTGTATCCAAGATTCTTGCAGATGATTATCGATGAGAAGCTTCCTATGCTGCCGAAGGAGGAGGACGATGTAGTGACACTAGAGGTGATGAATGATACCACCTTGGGCAGAATGAAGGTCTACCGTGGAAAGCAGGTGAAGCCCCAGGTGAGGAGACTATTTGGCTATCTGGCCAATGAGGGATACGTGGCGCCAGCTTGTAAGAAGTGGCGTCACGACGATAGTGATTCTGACGTCGAGCCCGATCGTGGCTCCTGCTGGCGAGGATGATGACGATAATGACCATGATGATGGTCAAGGTGGTGGAGATGCAGGCCCGATTAATCATGGGCCACTGACACGTCTACCATATCTCCACACCTTCCCACAGTAGTACTTCTGCTCCCGGTGGACCAGAGCAGGCTGCCATCCACCGGGACTTCCTGGTTGATGAGGAGGAGGATGACGCAGATGAGTAGCCACTTACGAGGACCATCGGTAGCCGAGTGGTGGCTACCGAAAGGGGCGAATAGGCGGTTGGGGGACGCCAGGCTGGGGCTGAAGGTGCTGAGACTAATGATCCCACTTACACACCTCCCCAGCCAACTAACCCAGGGGGAGCCCAGATTGCTAGGTGGTCGAGGCTGAAGAGAATGGCCCAGCCCCATGGCAAGAAGGGCAAGAGACGGAGGATCATTTTGATTACTACCTCCACTACCATAGCTACTACAGCCACCACACCACTCCCACCACCACTACTACCACTTCTACTACCACCACACATACCTCCACAGCCACAACTACTGCCACCACCACAGCCACACTACTGCCACCACCACAGCCACCACTATTCCCACCACCACACATACCATACCCACATCTATTCCACCACCATTCACCTTCATCCATACTCCCATATAAAACACATCCACCACCACACCAACCATACCCCAAACCGGCCCTTCCACATCATCGATACCTTCACAGGGATCTCCTCTGCCCACTGTTGGGTTAGAGGAGCAGCTGGCTAGCCTCAACCGCCTGGTGCTCAAACTGCTCGCAACAGATGACATACAAGCTAACCAGATGAACCAGTTGATGGCAGTCAACGCTGCACAAGGCAAGCAAATAGCCCTACTGACAGAGAGAGATACAACTCAGAGTCAACAAATCGCCCATCTGACTGAGAGAGATGCTTCTCATGAGAGGGCCTTGGCCAGAGCTCATCGTGCCTTCACCGCACAGAATGAGCTGCTGATGGCCTCGGTGAAGAGGATTGAGGAAGTCGAGAAGAAGAACAAGAAGCTTCTACTCGGACTTAAAGGGACGAAGGGTGAGCCCTTAAAGATAAAGGGTAACGGTGATGACGGAGATGATGATGATTCCTCCGATGATGAATCGGATGATGATGATGATAAAGGTGAGGCTGAAGGCAGTGGAAAGGACAAAGAAGGAGAGATGATGATGAGCCTGAGCATGAAGGTGATGCATCTGCATCAGCCTCAAATCTATCAGCTCGGGAGAGGCGCACTAAGAGGAATCAAGATCAGTGACCCTCTTCCTCAACTCCTCAACCTGAAGAGTCGAGCGACCAAGGCAAAAGTAATGATTAAATGTCTTTGTATTTGAAAACTTTTGTACTTGAATTATGTATTACACAAATGTAATTAACGTTTATTAATGTTTAATTGTCTTTATTACTGATGTGTGTGTGATTGTGTTTTGAATATTTAATCAAACAGATGATGCTCAACAAACAGACGAATTTGATGTCACACCCCTTCAGCAAATCAAGTCTCAGCTAACCATGATTCTTGATTTGCAAGGGATTGTGCGATGATCTGTGAGCTACACCCCCGAAGAGGGAGAGATCATTCATGATCTCATAGATGAGCAGCTGGCCAACATGTTTAGACTCAACTCGGATGAGCTAGTCAAGGATGCTCCTGAGGTTGATATCATCAGTGATGAGGAGCTACAAGATGTAGATGAGATTGATATCAAGGATATCACTGCAGAAGAGTATCCTTAGTACACTAACCAACAGGGAAATGTCATCCCCGATCTGGGCAAAACATTTGGCAGTGATACTTTTGGAACTCTTGACGGTAAGGAGAAAGAGAAAGAGAAAGAAGAAGGGAAAGCCCAAGTTACGGATGCTGATGTCGATATTAAAAAGCTGAGTGGGCAGTGTGTCTTGCTGAGATGAGGGCCCAACGAGAACCCAAAGTCAAATGCCTACACCAAACTCTACAGAGTGAAGAAGCATCAGAACGTGTCAGGCAAGATTATTAGATGGGCTTATTTTGAAGACTTGGATGTTTATGCTGTGAAGAGGGAGAAGGGGATAGAGTACTTTGGATTCCCTCATGATTTAAAGACTCTTCCCGGTTTTGAGTTAAATAGGCTTGCTTGTTTAGATCTTTTGTACGCCAACCCCAGAAAGATGTCGGGTTGGTTCGAGACGGCGCTAAAGAGGGAATACCACACCAGATGTGTCAACTTCAGGCCTCAACAGCCTAAACGGTTGATAAATAAGACGGAAGTTGATCCTAACACTGGAAAGCCTAATGTCGTGCTGAAGTGGAGTCCTCCGCGCACAATGTTGAAGATCCTAATACGGGAAATTCCTCAGGACTTCACTCCACACTTAAAGTGGTGGTATTATGATTGGCGAACGGGTGAAGCAGTCATAGTTTTGCACAAAGAGGGTAAAATAGAGACTATCCGGGTGTTTTACCCTATGTGGCTCACGAACTTGTCTGCTGATGATGTATATACTCTCTACAAGTGGCCACTATTCTATGATACGCAGGACATTATACAAGCTCTACAGTTCCAACACGTCATACGATTCTGCTTTGCATTCGATGATACCAGGTGATTGGATCAGTCGTATGATTGAGTCATAAGATTGGTTCAATCGCACGACTGAACCTTCAGTCGTGCGTATGAGTCAACCGCATAATTCAGTCGCACGACTAAACCATGCTAATGGTTCAGTCGTACGAATGAACACTAATAACCTATAAATACCACATAATTCGTGGAAAAACATAACACTTCATAATACTTTGTATACTTTCGTACCCTAGCCGTCTAGAGCGTCACAAGTCGCAAATCCAAGTTCATAGTTCGTTCCTGATTGATTCCAATATGTTCTTAACGTTTGTTTCATCATTAGATCGATCAGGTTATTCGTTCTCACTGATTGGATCACCAATCAAATAGAAATTCCACGTTATTTGATCTGGTTTCACACAGAATCTGTTAGTACTCCATACATACATGGTACTAACAATGTTGCTTGACCTAAATACATAAACTTAATGTTAAACAGGTATTCAAAATATCATTAAAGAGATTTAGAATGAAAAGAAAATAATTAACCAAAAGATCCATTAACAAATACTAGAATAAATATAAAAAGGATAAAATCCATTCATAGTTCCTCGAGTTTGTGTTGGAAGTCGCTTGCAACCGTAAGAAATGTAAAATTCATTTACATATCTACTATAAACAATAAATTTAAGTAAGTAACAGATTAATTTTTTGTTTAAACCATCCAATGTGAAATACACATAATACTTTACCAGATCCGACTTAGGTTATTTAAAACATACGAAATCTGAAAAGTAATAGTAACAGAAAAATGCAAAATCATTTAACAGATCTAAGAAAATAAGAATCAAACATGACAAAAGCTTCAAAAACCCTAAATCGATGCCAAAAGGTTATGATTCATTGAAGACATAGAAATATAATAAAATTTAGTTCAAAATGTTAAATATCCTCATAAGAAATCATATATGAAATAAGAGGGATACGAGTTAACATCTGAAAGTCGCTAAAGTAAGACTAAAACATGAACAAATGGTTAAATCATCTGAAAAACAAAGCATAAACGTTAACATATCATACCTCGTGTTGATACACGATGTCCCTATTTTATGTACTTAAATGTAAATGTCTTTCATTTCTACACATATGTAATGCAAGTGCTTAATGATATATGATATGTGTTTTGAGGTTTATTTGTTTTTTATTATATCATATTCATATTGTATTTAGTATTACGCATATGAATGAACATTATATATAAGTTTGAGGTTGTTGTACATAGTTCTGAGACAATAATAATTCAGAAATGTGTTCAACTTAATCAGGTGGTTATCCATGCTAATGGACCATACTTATGGACCAGACGTACGAATGGGCCATACTTATGGATCAGTCACACGACTGAACCATGTGACTGGATCAGTCGTATGACTAAGACATAAGATTGACTCAGTTAGATGACTGAACCTTCAGTCGTGCGTATGAATCAAACGCATGACAGTCGCACGACTGAACCATGCTAATGGCTCAGTAGTACGACTGAACCATGCTAATGGCTCAGTCGTACGACTGAATACTGAAAACCTATAAATACAACATACGTGGAAACACATAACGCTTTGAATATTATCATACCCTAGCCGTCCAGAGAGTTCTAGTTCGTCCATCCAACTTCATAGTTTGTTCCTGATCGATTCCAACTCGTTCTTAATGTTTGTTTAATCGTTAGATCGACCAGGTTGTCATTCTCACTGATTGGATCGCCAATCAAATAGAATTCCATGCTATTTGATCTGGTTTCATGTTGAATCAGTTAGTACTACGTACAAAACAGTCGTAGCACCTCGCGAAGAAAACGACGCGAGAACGACATCGGAGGACCAAAATCATCAATGGAAATCAGCAATAATTGATCTCTTGTTGATTTTGATTGATAAGGATAGTTCGATCGGTGAAGATGTTTAGGTATTTAGGGTTACAAAACGGGTTATAAGATATTTATATGATCCACACGAGAAACAGGTCGGGTAAGACCCGCATATACTTTTTTTAATTGGAGCATTTGAGAGGGTGTTTATGCTGCTGACACTTGACATCAAGAATGCCTCTAAAGGTGCCATATGGTACATTGGATTTTTGTATATTAATATAGTAAGATAAATATAAAATAAAACTTATATAAATCAATGGTTAGGATGACTTTTCATAGTTCTCTCGATCTTTATGAGTCCTTAATAGATCTTGGCGCACACACACACACACATATATATACATATATATATACATATATATATACATATATATACATATATATATATATACATATATATATGTATATATATATATGTTCTGTTAGGAATAATATCATAAAAGTTGACTCTTCCCTCTGAAAGCTTCATATTGATCTTAAACTTCTAACGGTCCATTCAGATAGTGGTTAGGTTTGGAAAGGGGACAACCGGAGGTATTTTTGTGAGCTCCTTGAGGAATCTACTTGGCAAAATTAATGTCCCATCTTCATCATTTATTCTTAGCTGGAGCAGTTAGGTCCCTCTAAAAGTAAACATTTTGGTATGGCGATGCGAAATGGATTGAATACCAACTCTACTAGCATTATCGAGGAATAATATCAATGTAGGCTCCCTTCTCTGTCCTATTTGTTCACGGCTATCAGAATCGATAGACTAGCTTTTTATATCGTGCTATTATGCCAACATGCTATGGAGTTACGTGTCCTCTTGGTGTCAGATCCCATTGATTTTTTCTTTCACCATTGGCAACCTTTTAGAGGTGTTCAATTCAAGTCAAGTTCCTAATAATAAATAAAGAACTTGATTATAGTAGTAGCTCAACTCTTCCTACATCTGCAGGCAAGCTGCTTCATGGAATCCTCTTTCTGAGGAGGTTGTCAAAGCTATTATCATGGTGGCCTTCTGGGTTTTGTGGAAGATGAGAAATGAGGGTATCTTTAACAACAAGAACCCGTCGTTAAGAAGGTTGGAAAAGAACTAAAGAGCATCGGATACCTTTGGGTAAGGAACAAAGCCAAACTTCACTTTAGACTGGGCTTATTAGGTTTTTTTATTTATAAACCTTTTAATGTACTGGGTGGACTCATTAATTCTGGTGTACTTTATTGTCTTATTAGTAACTTGCT
This sequence comes from Flaveria linearis, assembly GCA_024085815.1. Taxonomy (NCBI): domain Eukaryota; kingdom Viridiplantae; phylum Streptophyta; class Magnoliopsida; order Asterales; family Asteraceae; genus Flaveria; species Flaveria linearis. Next base: position 18,264 of record JABSNV010000930.1, read on the forward strand.
AGTATGGCTTGGTTAATAAAATCTTTTCTGCCTTTCAAAAGAAAAATAGAACTTAATGCTCTTTATAGTCAGGTTTTATGGGAAACTCTACATTAGTTTTTTTTAAATCTTTTACCGTAAAATAATATAGCCTCACATGTTTTTGCTTTATATCGATGAGGACACTAGAAAATAATAAAGAAGTAACGGAAACAATATATTTTAAAAGGGTAAGATTCTTGTAAATTAAAAACAATTAAAAATTGATACGAAGGATATTTGATATTTAATAAGTTTCTAATAGAAAATATGATATTTTGTATTTTAAGTAAGGATGTTAAATCTAAAAAGTATAAGAAGAAATCTCAATCATCATCTTCTTAATCAATAGTTAAGATCATTTTATAGGGAATGAGTTTGCTAGAGAAGTAAGATAGGTATAACCATTTTTGTTGATTTTTTTCAAGTTCGTCCAGTTTTTTAAACGTTCGTAACTTTTATATATGATAATATTTTTATATAGAAGTTACATTGCAAAATCAAACTTTTTATCTTTATAAAAATACAATATCATTATATAAAAATATAAAGAAAATTTAAAGTTTTTTTATCTCATATCATTTCTATTCGTCATGTGTCTTTGGTGCACTTGATTGTGCTTTTTTGTTTGTTATTGTGTTTTTCTAAGCACTAATATGTTTTTGTAAAATGATAAATTCTAAAAAAATATGATGATGAAAATACACTATTGTGTACTTCTAGTCAGCGATGTAAAACTCGGCCTAGGCGGCCGACTACTCGACGAGTACTCGGAACTCGAAGGTGTACTGAGGCGCTTTTCTTCAACTCGGTCAACCTTACTTGGAATCGGTCCAAATCGGCCCTACTCGGACCTACTTGGTCCAACTCAGACTTTTGCTGTTTTTCACCGATTTTTGCTATTTTTCACCCATTTTTGTTGTATTTTTGTTGTTTTTTAATAATTTACTTTGAAAGATGAGTATTAAATGATTACTATGTGTGTACATATTAGAAAATAAATATCATATTTTAAAACACTATAGTATGTGAACATATTCTTTTGATATATATTGATTTTCATGTAATATGTTGTAAATATTTGTAAACTTGTTATATTTGACATATATTTAATTTCTTAAAAATTAATTTCTTTATAATTTACTATGTCCGAGTACTCCCCGCCTAGGCCGAGAACGCGCAACTCCCCAGTCGACCGACCTGACAGGCCTAGCAACTTTTACAACCATGCTTCTAGTATATAACAACACAATAATAAACTACTAATTAATCTAATATATTAAAACTAATAACAATATAATACAAAATTATATAAAACATAAAACACAATGACAAAATATCTCATTGTATTTTCTAAACACTATGAGTTTGGAAAAACACATTGGAAAAATAACACCACTGTGTACTTCTAACTGTAAAACACAATGATAAGATAACAACAAATTTATATAATATAAAAAGCCAATGAAAAAATTAACAAATAATAATCTAAAACACAAAACACAATAACTCATGGTGGTTTTCAAGATAATGGTGAATGCAGGACTAGTTAAGGATGTTCAATACATTCAATTTCACAATGAGTAAAGTGTTAGAACACTTAACAGATCAAATAGGGAACTAGGTTTAAGTAAAAGATACTAAGAACACAAGTATGTAATGAGACAGAACTAAGAACAAGATAATTATGGTTTTTCAAGAATGTTGTATATTGCTCTCAAGTTCTATTACAAGTGTTACAAAGCATAAAGATAAATACAAGAACTGAGATACTTTATACTACATCATACAGTCAGTTATACTTTGAAAGCAGCTGGAAACACTAATCTAGACAACAAAATCAATGTACAGTCAAAAGGCAGATTGCCTTTTGACTTGTGACTATGACATGCCATAGCTCACATCCTAATATATTACAAAAAGGATAAAAGGTACAAAGTAGAAAGTTATAGACCACAAACCATAATCTATAGTTTACAAAAGCATGGACCTTTTCACAAACTTATACATGTTGGTGAGTCTTTGGAGTGGCAGCAGAAAGTTGGTCAGCTTTTGTAAAAAGGTGATCAGATAAAGCATGTCTTCTCTGTCTTTGGAAGAAATCAGTCTTCAGTCTGTTGGCTTCGGAAGACTTTGTCTTTAAAGCTTTGAAAGACTTCATCTTTGGCTTTAAAAGATTTGGTCTTTGGCTTTGAAAGATTTTGTATTTGGCTTTGAAGGATTTTGTCTTTGGCTTTGAAGATTTTACACTTAGAAATTTTACTCTGAGTTATGTAAAACTTCCGAAGTAACTCTACTCTGCACTTCATGCATGCATGCTGGAAGCTCTTTGGCTGCTTTTGTTGCATCAGCCTTTAAGTATAAACCTTACAAACTCCCCCTAGATAGATGCAACCAAAACACAGAAGGTTACTCAGATATTGAGAGTCCTCATCAAGATCTAGATCATTCCTTTCTTCATCAATTAGTCAGGATCCCTTAGACTCTTATAGTACTAACTCATGTCATAAGGATCAAGTAGAGGAAGATCAAGCCTGTCTTGCTAGAAATAGACATCTTGACCTTCTTGATCTTTGATGACATACCATCTGTCTAAATCTACAGCAAAAGTCCAGGACAGGATGGGTGGGTCTTCCAGTTATAAGTGGCTCTACTTATATTGGACTAAGTTGAGAAGCTTCTTCTTGAGCTACCTCAGGATGCTCTGTCTCATCCTGAGGTGTGGAGGTGGATGCCTTGGACTTCTTCTTAATCTTAGTGTCCCTCTTCATGGCCATCATTTTCCTCCTCTTTGAAGACTTTAACTAAGAACACTGGCCTTCAACACTAAGTTGTTCTTGTGTGTCTTTCTTAGTTGGTTCCTCTTCCCTTACAGGTTTAGAAGAAGAGGGATAAGGACCCTACTGTAGATCAAAAGATGTTGTGGTCCAGCACTAGGTCAGGTTGTGTTGTCTGTTGGGGTTCAACCTTGACCTTAACTTTAGGAAGAGCTTGACTTGGAGGAGGATGCAAGTCAATAAGCTCTCCCTTTTTAATCTTATGCTTGATCACTCTTATGTGCCTATCCATAGTGCATAAAGACATTGAACCAAGCCTCCTTCTAGAGAATCCATACAGCTCAAGAAGCTCATTATCCTCTACGTATCAACAGACTTCTTTTGCCTCTTTTGGATGATGGCTATTGACTTTACAGCTTCTTCCTCATCTTCCTCTTAGTATCTTTTTGTTCTTTTATCACTTGTTGCTCTAAATTCTTGAGGTACTCAAATTCTATGTATTCATAAGATTGTATTCATAGGATAAGGGAAGAAGTGCAAATGCCTGATAGTAGCCTATGACACTCAGGTAGCTGATCATGTTTTGTCTGTCTGCTTCCTTGTCTACCTGAGGTGGTTTAGTTGCCACAGCCTCTGTCTCAGGACTTCTTGAACTGGGGAGAAGGTAGGAGCATGTTTGTAGAGTCTTTTCTTCCTCCTTTCTTCCTTGATCTTAAGGAGCAATTCTGCATCCTCTACCTCCTTCCTCTCTTTTGAAAACTTAGTGTTAGCCAATTCATTTAGCTCTTCTTAGGGAGAGAGATGAGTTTATCTATGTTATAGTTCCTGGTTCCTAAGTAGGTTAATTTGTCTAGCCTCAACTCATTATCTTGAGTATTTAGCCTAGGGGCAGCCCTGATTGCAGCTTCCATGAAGCCTAGGTACCCACTTGAACTCTTTCCCCTTAGCTTGCTCTTCCTCTATCTCCTCCTCCTCAATCTCTTTAGGAGTCAGTTTCCTTTTCCCTTTGTCACTCACAGACCTTGGTGACTTAGGGTGGAGAGTGTTTTGGCCTTTATTGCTTGGTTCAGCACTTAAGCTCTATCTAGAGAGAGGTTGTGAAGCACCTTCACTAGCTGGTGCCTCACTTAGGGTAATGGATGTGAAAAGGTCCTATCTCAAGGTTCAAAGGCTTAACTACTGGGCCTTCAGTCAATCTTTCCCATTCGAAGCTAATTTTGGGGTCCACCTCAACATCCAGTTAACCAATAGTCTTGCCTACTAGCCTCTGTCTATATAGTTTAGATCTCACCTTGAACTCTTCTAGAACCCTATCTTGAATCCTATCTGCTAACCTTGCAGCTTGCCTGTTTTGACTTGGATTGGTAAGTGGAAGGTCAATCAAATAGGTGCTCTCATAGATTATTAGGTTGGAGAAGTTGAAGTTTCCTATTGCCTCTGAGATTTAGAGATTAACAGGGCTCTTCTATTCATGTCACACCTCCGTCCTATAATTGGATTCTTAGTGATGAGATGGGGTAGGTATAGCCCTTGGTATAACCTCCTCAAGAAAACCGTGTATGAGTGAGTCCATATTAATATGGACTTGAGGAGGTTGCTGAGTATGGACAATTGCAAGTGAGGGTGGTGAAACCTTAATGTCAATACTCCGAGAAGAACTCCCAGGTTCTATGGTTGCTAGGACTTTCTCCCCCTTTTTAGTAGCATCACCTTCTTGCATAGGTGAGCTGGAGGTTAGGTCCACCACATCCACAGGTTCTTGTGGACCTAGTTGACTCCTTCTGAGTAGTCTCTCAGCTAACTTTCCCTTAAGATCAGTAATCTCAAGTTACTGGTCATTGACCCTCCTTTGTAAGGTAGTCACCTAAGATTCAAGGTGACTAACCTTTCAGACTAAATATGTGCAGGTTTGAGTCAGTTTTTGCACCTTTAGTTTTAGACTCCCATCATCTTCATCAGAAGAATCATGGGGTATGAGAGAATAGGACTAAAGTCTTCTCCCTCATCACCAGCACTATGTTCGTGGCTGCTTTATTCCCCCTGCACCATGAGAGCTTTAGTTGAAGTATCAAGTGGCAGGGTTGCCATTATTGAGGTCTTAATGATGTAGTCACTTGCTGAAGTGAGAGCCTCTTCCATTTGGTCTCTTGAACTTGCTCAAGGAGATCCACCTTAGTAGTGGGTGGATGATGTGGGCTAGACATGGGTGATGCAGGAGTACTCATCTTTACTTGAGTAGGGGTGGAGAAGAGAGACTCATGGTACTCACTGAAGCCCATGTCTTCATCATTATAGAATTCGAGGTTAGGTATGGGCTAGTTAAGGTCTAGAGGTTGGGGATGGTAACTTCCCCCTGAAGGTTGTTCACTAGAGTTTTGAGACTTTGAGTGAAGGCTTAAGGCTGTTAGGGTTCTGAGCTTATCATGTTGAGCATGAGGAACCTCAGCACTAAACCTTGGAGAGATGGGAGTGGCTTGCTCCTTAGGGGAAGTGGGAGCTCTAATGTCCACTTCCTCCCGCATGGGTGAGGATATAGGGGCCTGCACAAGTTGTGTAGCTTTTGCAGGGGGTTCGTTTGGATTTTTTTATGTAGGTGATGGTTATTTGAGTCTGTGTGGGTGGTTGAGAATTAGAAGGTGTGATTTCAACACTAGCTGGTGCTGCTAGGTTGTTACCTTGAGCAATGAGCTCTAACATTTTTGGGACAAGGGTTATTTCTACCCTTCAGAAGCCCATAGTAGGTTTCTCATTAAAATATTACATATTCCCCTTAACTGTGAGCCAAGTTCGCAGTTAAAAATGTGTTGGACACATCTAGGGAACATATAATATTCTAAGGAGACGAAGTTAGCAAGTAAATTGGTATGTATAAACTGAGAATACCTAAACTTGACCCCTTGAACCATCCCATGGACTATGTAGGAAAGGTCTTTAGGAATTTGGTCCCATCCTCAATGTTTGTTGGAAAGACACTGGATGACAACATGGACAAGGTACTTCCACTGGGAGGAGACCTTTCCTTTTCAAAAGGTTCTTACGGAGTAATCACCTTCATAGCCCATCTGCCTGAAGGACTGGTTGACAGCAGACTTTGGGAATGACAAGTCACCTTCTACATCATTCAGTCTAAGTAAAGTGTTTATGAGGCTGGAGTGATGAAGGTTGTCCTCCCCGGCTGAAGTGAGAGCCTCTTCCATATGGTCCCAATCCTTAGCAAGATGAGAAGTACTACCACACATGATACAATCAACTAGGTTCCCTCTGAGAGTCTTCCTTTAAGTAGAAGGTTGAGCTTTATCACTTTCCATTTCCATCTTTATCTTCTTAAATGATGAAGCAAGCTTCTTAGGACGAGGCTTGCTATAAGAGCTTGATGGTTTAGGTTGTGTAGCAGTGATACACAGCTGTTCAGTGTTCTTTTCTTTGTAACGATGAGTTGGCCATGTACTAGAACTCCTGGTACTAGAGTTCATAATTGAGTCCTCAACCTTTACTACTTCAAATCATGCAGAGAAAAAAACTTGTTTCTACTTGGAGTTGAAAGTGGCCTTGATCTCTTGATTCTTCTTTGATCTTCTCTTGGCTGCTCTGATCAAGTTCTTTCTAGTAGACTTTATCATCCCTAGTTCTTTTCTCTCCTTAGATGAATAGTGACCCTACTTACAATGATATTTTTCACTCATCTTAGATCCATCATTCACTATCACATCTTTATCCTTTTCTTGAATGGGGTCTATGAGGGGAAGCTCATCCTGACAAGGTCCACACCTTGGAGATCTTATAGATAGTAAAGTATGTGGATGAGCTATCTCATTAGATCCCAGTCCCTTCTTGTTCTGATAACACACTTTTGCATGCAACGATGATGATATGATGTTCTTGAAGGTCTCTTCTTCAAGAACACATTTTTCTACATTGGCTTTGCTGATCACAAGCTCAACCTAGCATTCAGTTAACTTAGTGATGAAATCTTTGATTTGAGTCTTGTAGTTGGTGTGTTCATGCTTAAGAGTTGATATGGTTTTCTCTAGATCTTCTATTTTAAGTTTGTAATCATTTTCAACTCTTTTAAAATTATCTTTTAATATGTTTAAGGACTCAAGGTTAGATCTTACCTCCAAGTTATAGGACCTATATCTGTTAACTTTAGCAATGCATTCTGGGGTACAAAGATGTTCTAATACCTTGGCATCTTCATGCTTAGCCATCTATGCTTGTTTTGAAGATGCATCTTCAACCTGGAAACTCCAATAAAATTCTCATTCTTCAACAGCAACTGCAACTTGGTACTTAGGCTTCTCAGTGTGTGGATCTCCATCAGTGTAGTTTGGTTTGGGTTATGCTAGGCCACCATTTGTCCTTGGTGCCTTGCACTCCCTAGCAAAGTGTCCTGTTTGGTTACAGTTAGGAACACTTCACCTTGCTTTTGTCTAGCCCAAACTTTCCACTAGATACAATGCTGGGACACTTCCTCCTTATCCTCTTGTAGAACTTCTTGGCTTTTTGAGGGAGAAGAGCCATCTACTAGACTATCTTCATGTACTCCTTAAAATCTAGATGGATGCAATCTAAATCTTTAAGGGTGAAGACGAAGTTGCCATTGCTTTCATCAGTAGACATAAAGGCTTGTGATGAGTTTGTCTCTTGGAATGGGCTTCCTTGGATGTAGCTCTCCTTTGGTGTCTCTAGAAAGGTGATAAAAGGACCCTTTTGTGAGTTGTCAGGGTGGCAGATGAGATGCTGTTGTGATTCTCTGCAATCCCTTTGAACCACATGAAGGGCAGAACTCTGTTGATTGTTAGAGTTGCCAGATGGATTTTGCATGTTCATCTCCATCTGTATCCACTAAGGATACCATACAATTTAGCGAGAGTGAGGGTCTTGAGTTTTCACTCCTCTTAATGAACACATAATAGTGTGTCCATTGTCTAAGAATAGAGTACATGAACTTTTTCATAATGCCCCTATTCTTAAGAGTTACTCCAACATCAATTAGAGTATCCATAATCTCAACATACCTGAAGTATTGTCAAGTCATGGTTTCACCTGTTTAAAGGTGAAGTTCTCAACTGCTGCTTCAAGAGGTCTTTCTTGTTCTTTTTAGCTTCATTAGACCCCTCATACATCAGCTTCAGTGCATCCCATAGTTACTTACCAGTTTTGCACTTTTTGAAGCCTCTGTAGATAGTGTTTGGAAGAGCAGCTTGGAGGGTGGTCATGGCTTTCTGACCTACATCAATCTTCTTTCAGTCTTCTTAAAAGTAGTCAACCACTTCCTTTGGTATCATACCACCACCAGCAGTAGTTAAAAAGGTGCATGGTACTGAGGTCTAGAGACAATAGATCCCCATATCCTGCTGTCTTAGGACTTGATAAAGCCTTCCATTCTTTGGCACCAAGTATCAAAATCATCAGGAGTGATCAGCGGAGACATTGTCATAGTATCAGTTTCCATATCAGCCTTTGTGAGAGCTGCCATTTGAGTTGTTAAATGATTTGTGAAACTGAAAGGATTTAATATGGTGAGATCTTACAATCAAGAGTGTAAAGCATTGTGATACCAATTGCAGGACCGGTTAAGGGATGGTCAATACAATTAGTTTCACAGTGAGGAGAGTGTTAGAACACTTAAAAGAACAAATAGGGAACCGGGTTTAAGTAAAAGATACTAAAAACAAGTAAGTAATGAGACAGAATCAAAAACATGAACAAGATAAGTATGGTTTTTCAAGAATATTATATATTGCTCTTAAGTTCTATTACTATTGGTACAAAGCATAAAGATAAATACAAGAACTTGAGATACTTTATACTACATCCTATAGCCGACTATACTCTGAAAGCCAGCTAGAAACACTAATCTAGACAGCAAGATTAATATACAGTCAAAAGGCATATTGCCTTTTGCCTTGTGACTATGACATGCCATAGCTCACATCCTAATATACTACAAAATAGATAAAAGGTACAAAGTAGAAAGTTACAGACCACAAACCATAATCTATAGTTTACAAAAGTGTTGACTCAACAAGTGCATTAAAAGGATAATGCTTCCTATAATCAAACATAATGTGTTCTAACATCCAAACAATCATTAACTAACACATTAGTATCATTAACATTCATAACATACACTAATTATTGTTTAAATTTCTTTTTCAGGCTTGTAGATAAAAGGAATTTTTACAAGTTTCTACAGCGGATGAATAACTTTTTACAGCGATGAACAAGAGTCTACAGCAGATGAAGAAAACCTTCTAAGTGTCTACAGCTGATGACCAAAGAATACACAGTGGATGACCAGTCCATAACTGATGAACTATCCATAGCGGATGTTCATCCAAAACAGTTGAACACCCCACAGCGGACAACTATCAAGACAATCACACATCAAGTGTTAACAACGGGTAACATTTTAGACACACGGATAGCTTATTCAACATTCACAGCGGATGACTAATCATGCACAGCGGACAATCATACATCCACAACAGACGACTTAGACTTAGGATTTTATGTAATTTTTTTTACACGAGGGTATTTTTATAACTATAAATAGCTTCTTTATTGGCTATAAATAGAAGTATACCATAATGCTTTGTAAGCTTTTGAACAATCAACACAAACAAGCATATAATGTTATCATTCAAGCATTTAAACACTCAATCATACACACACACACGAATATTCATATAATTAATCATCGATTTTCACACCATGATTATTGAGTGTTGAATATATAACAATTTGTTGTTATATTGTGAGCGATTGAAAAGAACCTTGGGGAATTCATTTAAGCATTGTTCTTGTTCAAAAGATCAAACCCGAATACTTGGATCCAGGTGATATCAGAACCTTGGCTTAAATCAAACACTGATTTTCGATCCTCTCATTAAACACACTAAAATCTGTGGATCATTAGCTTCATAACATACATTTTTGAGCTGAAAATCATCACAATCTCTCTTCTACTCCAAACATTCAACAAATGCATAAAACATGATTCATTAATCCATTTTTAAGCATTTTGTAGAAGATTTTGTGTTGTTGAAGTTCAAAACAACATGCAAACATTGTTTTCAAAATAGAATCATCGGAAAATATAAAACACTCATCAAGTACTATTTTATCAAGTTTTCATCATACAAACATTGTCTTTGAATATTTTGAATCATTCAAAGTGTTTAAAATCATCATATTCAAGGGTATAAACACTTGAATTAGGTTTTTGCTCTTCAATCAGCAAACCGATTGTTGATTTTTTTGAGGAACATTACAGCCGCCAACAAACCCTAGGATAAAGCCTACTTTTTGTTTATTCACAAACCTTCACAATCTTCGGTGATTGTGTAGGTTCGTCATCAAAATCAAAGAAAAAACACAATCTTCTCTTGAATTTTTGAAAAAGTCACTTTTTGATCCAAAAAGTTAACTTTTAAAAATATAATATTTGTTTTTAGGGTTTTGACTTTCATTGACTGACATCATTAAAGGATTTTGACTGATTGACATTCCTTAAATAGAATATTCCCTTTAAGTTAACCTAGATTTAATAGTGACATCACCTAGGACATTAATCAACTGAAATTAATTAATTCCTTTTATTCGGTAAATCAAATTAAAAGGTGACGTCACTAACAAACAAAGCATAGTGACTTTAGGATAAAATTTAATTTAGCACCGAGCTAAATTATCAAACAAGTTTTAGACCTAACGGTTTAGAAAGCCTCTAAAATTTAACAAAATGACTTATGAAATTTCAGGGTCAAACAACGGTCTCAAACCACCAAGACTCAAGAACAAAGCAGACTTCAAATAGTGGAAAATAATGTTTAGAAATTGGATAATTTTCCAAGACCAGGATCTATGGACATCCATAACCGATGGACCATACATTCTTGTGACTCTTGGTCCAGATTACAACACAAAACTTCCAGTTAGTTTGAAAATTGTAACTGGTGGTGACCTCAAGAAGGTCAAAACAGACATGAAGGGTTACAACATACTTGCTATGACTTTACCTTTTGAGATTCTAACAAGAGTTGAAATCTTCAAAACAATCCATGAACTATGAAAGGTTCTTCACACCATATATGAAAGGCAGTGATGAAATTAGGGAAATCAAAAAGGAAAAGTTAAGGATACGATAAAAAAGTTTTCATCTTGTTCAGGGAGAATCCATACCACAAGTACTTCATACATTTGTTCAATTGGTAAATAAGATGATACTACATGGTCTCAAGTATGAATTTATGGAGATCAACAAGAAGATGTTGCACACACTTCCAGAGAGCTAGACTCAGTCAGTATCTCTGATGAAAGTAACGTTGGATCTAGAAGCATTGTCATTAGATACTCTAGTTGCCAAAGTAGAAGCACTAGAGTTAGATGAAAGATCCAGAAACAATAGTACAATCATACATGTTGAATCTTATAAATTCAAAGAAATGCAACAAATAGGTTGTGCATTCTTAACTTGCACTGGTGAGGAGGAAGATGAAGAATTTTTGGATTCAAGTGAAACCTCATTCTTCTCTTCTCCTGAATCATCTTAGAACAAACAAAAGTCCAAAAAGACTGGTGTACATGCCTTTTATGAAGCTACACCTCAAAGCAAACAACACCCACAAGCATCTAGCTCCAACAAACAACGTCTAGCTAAGACTTAAAGAAACCCATGGATGCATTGTCAATTATCTTGCAAAGTGAGGAGCAAAAGGCAGCTTTTATAGCTTTCTCAACAAGCTTTGAAGCCTACTTAGGGGCCAACCTCACTCCCTCTCAAATCATACAGCAAGACTTGGATGAATTGCCTCCTGATATGGTTAAAGAAACGCATCTTCAATGGTAAATGACAATGATAGCTTATAGATCTAAGAAGTATTTGTAAGGCCCCGCTCCCGGGCACCTCACAGTTGGTCATTCATCGCAAATAAAACGTACAATTTATTTAAAACAACGCAGCAGAAATTAATTAAAACCATTATTTTAATGACATCTTTTACAACGTAATACAATACAGTTAACTATTACAAAACATTATAAATTGCATTACATCACAAAAACCTTATTGTTATACGAATGGATGCCATCCCAAAAATGCCAAGTAGCTGCCCCGTGCCATCCTCAGCAACTATCACCTGCCAACTGGAAAACAAATAAAAGTCAGTGTTGCTAAGTGAGTTCTAGTTTTGTAAATAAAATACTTTACTTTAAGTATAACCTCTCTTTACTTTCATTCGTGGTCATGCATCATACGTACAGATAGAGAATATTCCATTTACTTTTATTAACCTTCATCATTCTTCATCATATTCATAGCATGTTTTCATTTCATGCTTTTTGTTAACATTCTCTGATTTTCATTCTCATTCTTTCATAATGTACTCAGTATCATTCTTTTACATTCATACTTGTTTACTTTCTTTCTTTCTTTAGTACGTTAAATCATTCTTTTACATTCATATGGATTGATGAACAATACCCCGAACATTATGCACGAAGCTGATGTTGGACCTGTGGTAATTAAACCACGAACATTATGCACTAAGCTGATCCAGTCACCTAGAGCAAGTCATCTTTCCCGTTCATACAAATAGTTGATCCTACCCCAAATATTGTGCACGAAGCTGATGCTGGACTGTGGTAATTACACCACGAACATTGTGCACGAAGCTGATCCAGTCACCTAGGGCATACCAAAGGGCCTTGTCAATCTCAAAGATTGACCCTGTGTACGTCCTTTGGGGTAGCTAACCCGCATCACAGTTGAGCTAACAACAACATGGTCGTGCACCTCCTTTCATTTGCTTGCAAGCCATTCGTTCGTTCATTACGTTTTACTTTTCATCGTTGTTATCTTTCATTTCGTTACGTTATTCTTTACGTTCATTTATTCATTCGTCATACTACGTAAAGTAATAACATAATATTTAACGTATTTCACAACTTAAAATAAATACGTTTTATTACTGTTGAAGATAACACATTATACCTGTCATAAATCATACATACAACCCATAACCCTAAAACACTTCATAATTATACTAAAATTGGGTAATCAATACCCATAACTCAACTTTAGTCAAAACCCTAGACTTTCTGTTTTTCCCAAAATTTCAGAAAATTATTCTAAGGGTCTCGACGCATGGGCACTATTTGTGCGCTTCTGTCCTGTTCAGACGTTTTGCCCCTATGCAGACGTCTGGACTTTAACTTAGTCACTTTTTACCTTAGACGCACGGGCCTATTTAGGCGCATCGGCCCTGTTCGGACGTTTGGGCCTACACTTAGCCATTTTTCTACTTTGACGCATGGGCCTGTTTAAGCGCATAGGCACTATTCAGACGTATGGGCCAACACTTAGCCATTTTTCTACTTAGACGCATGGGCCTGTTTAGGCGCATGGGCACTATTCAGACGGTTGGTAGAAAATCAAACCGTTGGACGCATGGTCCACTGTTTAGACGGTTGGGCATCACATTTGCACTTAAACAACATAAATCAATCCCAAATTGTCCCAAATCAGATTCTATGCTTAGTACTAACATTCTAAGCATCATAACACATTCTTAATCATAATCATCACATCATTTACGCCCAAAACATACACCCACCCACATACCCATTCACAGACACATACGGGTAGAAACTTATTTTTATAAAAACATATACACATGCATTTTCCAGCCCCAAAGTGGTTAAAAACTTGTTAAAAAGGGGATTCTAGAACTCACCTTAGTTGTTTTCGAGCTTGAACCCTTCTCTTGATTTTCTCAGTCATGCTTAACACCTAAAACCCACACACATACACAACCCGAACATACAATCACATTTATATGCATACAACCGAGTCTACAATCATCTTAAACATCATTAAATCGAGATTTCTTACCAAAAACTTCAAATTTTCCTTCTTCTTCTACAACCTCCAAGAATTCTCTGCTCTTCCTCTTTCTCTCTCTAACAAAATCCAAATGATAAGGTGTGAGAAGCAACATGGGCGGCCATGTTTCTTTATTCACCAACTTTTTCAAAGTTGTGTCCTTTTGGGAACTTTTAACCCCTCAACTTGGGTTTTATAGCTTTTCTTTCTTTTCCTTTACTTTTATTTCTTCATAGCTTTCTAAAATAACCGGGTGTTACAAGTCCACCCTCCTTATATAGGTTTCGTCCTCGAAACTTATTATTCCTCAAACAGATGAGGGTAATGCTGCCTCATTTCTCCTTCAATCTCCCATGTAGACTCGGATCCCTTCATGTGCTTCCACTGCACTCGCACAGGAGGAACCACTTTATTCCTTAACCTCTTCTCCTTACGATCAATTATCACCACTGGTTGCTCCACATAATTGTGTCGTGCATCCACTTCGATGTCCTCCAGTGGTACAACCATATCTTCGTCTGTTAAATACTTTTATAAATGAGATACATGGAACGTAGGGTGAATTCCACTCAACTCATCCAGCAGTTCCAACCTATAGGCCACCTCTCCTACTCGGGCAATAATTCGGAAAGGCCCTATATACCTTGGGCTCAACTTGCCCTGCTTTCTAAACCGAATGATACATTTCCAAGGTGAGACTTTTAACATAACCCTATCACCCACCTGGAACTCAATCGGTCTACCCTCTTATCGGCATACGACTTCTGTCTATCCTTAGCCGTCTTCATGAAGGCTTTGATCTTTTCGAGCATCTCCGTCGTAGCCTCAATCACTTCAATGCTCCCTAACTCCTTCTGACCAATATCACCCCAGTAGACGGGTGTCCTACATCTCCTACCATATAGCATCTCGTAGGGTGGCATGCCAATGTTGGCATGATAACTGTTGTAGTACGAGAATTCTGCTAACGGCAGATGGTAGCAGATGGTCATCCCAACTTCCTCCGAAATCGATCACACATGCTCGAAGCATGTCCTCGAGTGTCTGGATCATCCTCTCAGACTGACCTTCAGTCTGAGGATGATAAGCCGTGCTGACATGTAGTCTCGTCCCCATCGCATCGTGGAATTTCTTCCAAAACTTGGATGTAAACCGAGTGTCGCGATCAGACACAATAGACACCGGCACACCATGACGAGCTACATATCCTTGATAAATAGATCGTGAGCCTCTCAGAAGAATACGTCTCTCGGATCGGTAGGAAGTAAGCACTCTTCATCAAACGATTAACTATCACCCATATAGCATCATACCCTTTCAGGGTGCGTGGTAGCTTCGTAATGAAGTCCATGGTGATATGCTCCCACTTCCACTTGGGTATATCCAACGGTTGGATTTCCCCGTACGGCTTCTGGTGTTCCGCCTTCACCTGCAAACAGGTAAGGCATTTACTCATATACTCCGCTACGTTACGCTTCATACCAGGCCACCAGTAGTCTATCTTCATATCGTGATACATCTTGGTAGCACTGGGATGAATGGAGTACGAGTATTATTAACCTCGTCCATGATCTTTCCGCGTAGATCCCCGTAACGAGGAATCTTCATTCGCCTATATCATGTTCTAACACCGAGAGTGTTTTCACCCAACTCCGCGACCAGACCTCTCATTCTTTTAGAGCTAAGACGATCTTCTTTTAGAGCCTCGCCTTGAAACTCCATGACCTGCATCATCACGTTAGAGGTCATAATCAGCTGATAAGCCTTCACCCGAATCGGCTCGGGGCTCTCCCTTCGGCTAAGGGCATCTGCCACCACGTTGGCCTTGCCCGGATGGTTATGGATCTCATAGTCGTAATCCTTTATGAGCTCCAACCATTGCCTCTGCCTCATATTCAAATCTTTCTGCTCAAAGAAGTACTTCAAGATTTTATGGTCTGTGAAGATGCTGCACTTTGTCCCGTATAGGTAGTGTCGCCAATCCTCAACGTGAAAACCACCGCAGCTAGTTCTAGATCATACGTGGGATAGTTGACTTCGTGGGTTTTCAACTGTCGGGATGCGTAGGCTATCACCCTTCCACATTGCATCAATACGCAACCTATCCCTGAATAAGAAGCATCCGAATATACCACTAAGTCTTCACTACCTTCGGGTAATGTCAAGACAGGAGCTCGTGTTATTCTCGTCTTCAACTCCTCAAAAGCACACTCCTGTTCTCGACCCCACATGAACTTCACATCATTGCAAGTCAACTTTGTCAGAGGTGAGGCTATCTTGGAAAAGCCTTGAATAAACCTCCTGTAGTAGCCCGCCAATCCCAAGAAGCTACGAATCTTGGATGGCGTCTTAGGAGACTTCCATTGCATCACGGCCTCAACCTTCATCGAGTCCACCGTGATTCCCTCCGCATTTACCATGTGGCCCAGAAATTACACCTCGCGTAACCAAAAAGCACACTTGGAGAGCTTAGCATACAGCTTCTCCTTCCTCAATGTCTCCAACACTTCCCGAATGTGACCGACATGCTCTTCTTTGCTCCTTGAATAAATCAGGATATCATCGATGAATACAATCACTGATTTATCTAACATCGGTAAACACACTCGATTCATCAAGTCCATAAAAGCAGCTGGCGCGTTGGTTAAACCAAAGGACATAACGAGAATCTCGTAGTGTCCATAACACGTGCGAAAAGCTGTTTTAGGAATGTCTTGCTCCTTTACCGTTAATTGATGGTAGCCAGATCTAAGATCTATCCTTGAGAACCAACTGGCACCTTGGAGCTGATCGAACAAGTCGTCAATCCTCGGTAACGGATACCGATTCTTTACCGTCAACTTGTTCAACTCACGGTAGTCAATACACATTCTCATGCTACCGTCCTTCTTCTTCACGAATAAGACCGGAGCACCCCAAGGAGAGATTCTCAGTCTAATGAACACCTTATCGAGCAACTCTTGCATTTGCTCCATTAACTCCTTCATCTCAGTTGAAGCCAACCGATACGGTGCCGTAGCGACAGGTTAAGCACCGGGTATCAAGTCAATTTGAAATTCGATTTCATGATCTGGTGGCACTCCTGATAAGTCTTCTGGAAATACATCGGGAAAGTCACACACCACCGGCACATCTGGCAATTATGGTGTTGACGTGTCCACATCTTTCACATAGGCCAAATAAGCACTACATCCACGTCTCATGCACCTTCCCGCCACCGCCATTGAAATCACTTTCGGAATCGGCGTAACTCAATCACCGTATATAATCACCGAACTCCCGTTAGGCGCTATCAGTCTAATCATCTTCTTTCGACACACGATGTTTGCTTCATAGGTTGCTAACCAATCCATCCCTAGTACTACATCAAATCCTCCTAGGGGCATCACATGTAACTTAGCAGCAAACCTATGACCTTCTAGTTCTATGGCACAGTCCTCTATCACATCAGTAACTCTAGTGGACTTACCAATAGCAGTTTCTACGTCAAAGGGCTCATCAATGCATTTTCTACTAACAGGCAGTTTAGCACAAAAAGTAGCTAAAATAAAACTCCTACTAGCACAAGAATCAAATAACACAGAAGCAAGAGTTTGATCTACTAGATACGTACCTGACACAACATCAGGGTCCATCCTAGCCTCCTCCCTGGTCATCGTGAACGCTCTGGCGCTTGCTCTTTGCTCCTCAGTCCCGGTCTTCTTCCCTGCTCCGAAACTCTCAGACCTCGACTCCCTACTCATGTGGCCTACTTCACCACAGTTGAAGCACCTCGCCGCTCTGCAATCTCTAGAGATGTGGTCGGGCTTCCCACACTTGAAACAGACGTTAAGCCCCAGCCTACACTCACCAGCGTGCTCCTTTCCACACTTCCCACATCTCTTCACTCCTGAGCCTGCAGCGACCACCCATCGATCATCCACTCAGGCCTTCTTGTTATTCGGGGTAAAGCCACCCCGCCTAAACCATTTTCTGTTCCAGTTCTGGTCACCACCACCTTTCTTCTTTCCTTCGACCACCATCACCTCTCTCTCATCATACAACCTCCCGGCCAAGTCAACCACCGATCTAAATGTACTTGGTCGGGCGGCGATCATGTGCCTACGGATATCCGTCAGCAAGCCCTGGATGTATCTCTTAATCTTTTGTGACAAGGGCGTCACCTGATCCGGCACCAGCCATGCCATCTCATTGAATTTGGTGGTGTACTCCTGACGTGTCATGGTTCCAGCCTCCAATTACAGGAACTCCCTTTCCACCTTGTCCAACTCCCGATGGGGAGAGAACTCCTCGATCACCAACTTCTTCAGCTCACTCCACCTCATCCTGCCAATCGCCCTGCTACCCTCGGCTTGGACAACGTTGTCCCACCAGCATAAAGCCAAGTCCACAAACGAGTGAGTGGTGAATTTTACCTTCTGGTCCTCCCGGCACTCGCTGATCTCAAGAACAGCCTCCATCTCCCTTACCCATTGGTGAGCAGCAGCAGCAGTGCCATTACCATCGAAGGCAGGATTTGTGAGGTAATTGAGGGTTGCGATGTAGAACTGGAGGGTCACAAATTCCCAGTTAAACCCTTTGCGATGACGTTAGGTGGTTTTCGATTTGGTGCTTGGAATGGATTGGTTGGCAGATGTCGAGGCGAACATTGTGTGTCGCAAGAAGATGATCAGTTTGACAGCGCCTGACGGTAGTCCAGTGACAGTTTATGGGGATCGGGTTACTACGATTCCGAAAGTGATCTCAATGGCAGTGGCGGGGAAATGTATGAGGCGTGGATGTAACGCCTATTTATGTTATATGAAAGATGTAGAGAAGCCAGCACCACAACTATCTGATGTTCCGGTTGTGTGTGAGTTCCCAGACGTGTTCCCGGAAGACTTATCGGGATTGCCACCTGACAGAGAGATCGAGTTCCAGATTGATTTAGTACCAGGCGCCCAACCTGTTGCCAAGGCACCATACCGATTGGCCCTGACAGAGATGAAAGAGTTGATGGAGCAGTTACAGAGCTGTTGGATAAGGGGTTTATTCGACCGAGTATCTCACCTTGGGGTGCTCCGGTCCTGTTTGTAAAGAAAAAGGACGGTAGTATGAGGATGTGCATCGACTACCGCGAGCTGAATAAGCTGACAGTAAAGAACAGATACCCCTTGCCGAGGATCGACGACTTGTTTGATCAACTTCAGGGTGCTAGTTGGTTTTCACGTATAGATCTTCGATCAGGCTACCATCAACTGAAGGTGAAGGAGCAGGATATCCCTAAAACAGCTTTTCGTACGCGCTACGGTCATTATGAGTTCCTCGTTATGTCATTTGGTCTGACCAACGCGCCAGCTGCTTTTATGGACCTGATGAATAGGGTGTGCCGGCCGATGTTGGATAAATCAGTGATTGTATTCATTGATGACATCTTGATTTATTCAAAGAGTGAGACTGAGCATGCCGGTCACATTCGCGAAGTTCTGGAGACGTTGAGAAGGGAGAAGTTGTATGCTAAATTCTCCAAGTGCGCATTCTGGTTGCGCGAAGTTCAATTCTTGGGTCATGTAGTAAATCCGGACGAGATTATGGTCGATCCGGCGAAAGTGGAAGCAGTTATGCAATGGAAATCTCCGAAGACGCCGTCCGAGATCCGTAGTTTCTTGGGTTTGGCGGGTTACTACCGAAGGTTTATCCAAGACTTTTCCAAATTGCTTCTCCACTGACAAAGTTGACCCGAATGATGTGAAATTTGTATGGGGTCAAGCTCAAGAAAGGCGTTTGAAGAACTGAAGACGAGATTGACCCAAGCTCCAGTATTGGCGTTACCCGAGGGGAGTGAAGATTTGGTGGTTTATTCTGATGCCTCCTACTCGGGGTTGGGGTGTGTATTAATGCAGAGAGGAAAGGTGATAGCCTATGCATCCTGACAGCTGAAAGTTCATGAGGTTAATTACCCTACTCATGACCTGGAGCTAGCAGCTGTGGTTTTCGCGCTGAAGATTTGGCGGCACTATTTATATGGGACGAAGTGCACCATCTTCACGGACCACAAAAGCTTGAAGTACTTCTTCGAGCAAAAAGATCTGAATATGAGGCAACGGCGATGGTTGGAGCTTATAAAAGACTATGATTGTGAGATCCATTACCATCCGGGCAAAACCAACGTGGTGGCGGATGCCCTTAGCCGAAAGGAGAGGCCCGAGCCAATTCGAGTGAAGGCGTACCAGCTAATCATGACCTCCGACGTAATGAAACAGGTCAAAGAGTTCTAAGATGAGGCTTTAAAGGACGAACATCTTAACTCTGAACGTATGAGAGGTCTGGTCGCAGAGTTGGGAGAAAACGCAACGGGTGTTAGAACTCGGTTTGGGCGTATGTGGATTCCTCGTCTTGGGGATCTACGAATGAAGATTTTGGATGAAGCTCATAAGTCTCGATACTCCATTCATCCCGGTGCTACCAAATGTACCAGATATGAAGAAAGATTACTGGTGGCCGGGTATGAAACTTGATGTGGTGGAGTATGTGAGCAAATGCCTCACGTGTTTGCAAGTAAAGGCAGAGCACCAGAAGCCGTATGGAAAGATTCACCGTTGGACATACCGGAATGGAAGTGGGAGCACATCACTATGGATTTTATCACAAAGCTGCCACGTACCCCGAAAGGGTATGATACGATCTGGGTGATTGTGGATCGATTGACGAAGAGTGCTCACTTCTTACCGATGCGGGAGACATATTCGTCCGAGAAGTTGGCTGATCTTTTCATCAAAGAGATTGTGACTCGTCATGGTGTACCGGTGTCGATTGTATCTGATCGCGACACACGGTTTACATCCAAATTCTGGAAGAAATTCCACGATGCTATGGGGACGAGGTTGCATATTAGCACGGCTTATCATCCTCAAACTGATGGTCAGTCAGAAAGGACCATTCAGACTTTAGAGGACATGCTCCGATCATGTGTTATTGACTTTAGGGGAAGTTGGGATGACCATCTACCGTTAGCTGAGTTCTCATACAACAACAGTTATCATGCCAGTATCGGCATGCCACCCTATGAGATGCTATACGATAGAAGATGCAGGACACCCGTCTGTTGGGGTGAAATTGGTCAGAAAGAATTGGAAGCGTCGAAGTGGTAGAGGCTACGACTGAAAAGCTTGAAAGAATTAAAGCGTATATGAAAGCGGCCAAAGACCGACAGAAATCGTATGCCGACAAACGACGCAGACCGATTGAGTTCCAGGTGGGAGATCGTGTTATGTTGAAGGTCTCACCTTGGAAAGGGATCATTCGATTCCGGAAGCGGGGTAAGTGAGTCCGCGATATATAGGCCCTTTCCGAATCATTGATCGAGTAGGAGAGGTGGCCTATAGGTTAGATTTGCCAGATGAACTAAGTGGAATCCACCCGACTTTCCACGTGTCTCATCTGAGGAAGTGTTTGGCGGACGAAGACATGGTCGTTCCACTGGATGATATCGAGGTAGACGAAAAGCTCATTATGTAGAGCAACCAGTGGCGATCATAGATCGAAAGAGAAGAGGTTGAGAAATAAAGTGGTTCCCCTTGTGCGTGTACAGTGGCGGCACAGGAAGGGATCCGAGTCAACGTGGGAAATCGAAGAAGATATGGCAGCATTACCCACGATTGTTCGAAGAGTAACAGGTTTCGGGATGAAACCTAAAAAAGGGGGTGGACTTGTAACACCCGGAAGTATGACTTTTTGGTAGGCTATGCGACTGAGCCTCAGTCGCCTGTGATTTATGCGACTGGAGGTCAACCGCATGGCTATTCGGCCGATTGAAGTTCAACCGCACGATTGGAGTTCAACCGCCCGAATGGAGTATGAGCCGCATGGAACATGTGCGATTGGGGTCCAATCGCATAGTGTTGATGCGACTGAAGGTCCAGTCGCCCCTGGACCAGATGCGACTGAGAAGTGGGTATAAAAAGGGAGCAGCTCCACTCTCCTCCCATTTTCAGTCGGGAAGAGAGCAGAAAGAGACCGAGAAGAGAAAGAAAGAGGGGAAGTGCTGCCCGATTGTCAAGAAGCAAGCTAATTCGAAGCTCATCAACTTCTACCTGACAATGTGAGTTCTAGGGCCCCTCATTTACATGTTTTCTAACGATTTTGGGGCTGGAAACACATTAAAACCCTAGTTTTGAAATAGTGAAAGTTTGACCCATTTGGGTAAATCTTGAGTAATGTGTTTATGGTATGAATTAGGACGAGTATATGAGGTCCTAGTAGGAATCCCTAAGGCTTAGGAGGGTTGAATTGGGCTGAAAATGGGTTTATGGTGACTGTGGGGACGAGGGTTTCGCGACTGCTGTTCATGAAGAACTCCAGTCGCTGCCCATTAGGGTTATGCGACTGAAGGGCCATTCGGCCGAATGAGTAATAGTTGATGTCCAATCGCCCGACTGAGATTCAGACGCCCGATTGAGTCTCAATCGCACGATAGGTGATGCGACAGAGGGTTTCGGTCGCATAAGCTCAATCGCAGAGTAGTTCAGTCGCACGGTTAAGAGTTAGTCGCATAAACCCAGTCGCAGAGTGTCTAGTCGTACGGAAGGAAGTTCAATCGCACATTTGAGTACCCATTCGCATGAGTAGCCCAATCGCATGACCCAGTCGCATGGAGGACATGCGACTGGTGGTAGTTCAGTCGCCCGGACAGGGCTGATGTGAGTGAATGTAGAAGTGTATGTATGATGTATGTATGTTAGTATGATGTTGCCATGATAGATGGTGAATACTGATGATATGTAAGTATGTATGTTCCTTATGTATATGTGTCTTATCTTTAATAACTTTACGTGAATGAATGAACGAAAGAAACGAATGTATTAAAAACGTAAAGTGAAAGATAATGAAAGAAGGAACATGATGAATGAATGCATGCATTAATGAAAGAAAGTAAGAAAGGCTTGCAAGCAAAATGAAGGAGGTGCACACCCCTGGCAGGTGTTAGCTCAACGGTGTACGGGTTAGCTACCCCGAAGGATATACATCGGTCAATCATTGAGATTGATAATGAGGTGAGCAACTTCGTGTTGCAAGAGACTCGGTTAGCAGGCAATCATAAGATTGTCACTGAGGTGAGCAGTCGCGCGCTGCAACAGACTCGGCTAACGTATGTTAGTAGTGAAGTGAAAGAAAGTGGTGCATGTACTTACCCCAGGTGACTGATCAGCTTTGTGCACAACGTTCGTGGCTAACCACCACAGGTCCAGCACCAGTAGTATGTATGATGAAAGTGGGGTATTGTACATGTCACCGAATGTAATGAACGTTCGAACGAAAGTAAAGAAAGTATGAATGAATGTAATGAATGTTCGAACGTAAGTAATGAATGTAGAATGAAAGTAAAGTACGTACGAAAGTACGTGAAGTATGTATGTATGAAAGTAAATGAGAATGATGAAGTGTACACGAATGAAAGCAAGTAATGAATGATGAGATAATAATAATATTATCTACGGTACGTATGATGTGTGAACACATGTATGAAAGAGCAGTTAATGAGAATGAAAGTATGTTTTATTATAAAACTAGAACTCACTCAGCAACGCTGACTTTTATGTGTTTTCCAGTTCGCAGGTAGTGTTGCTGAGGATGGCACGAGGCCTACTCAGCTCTTTTGGGATGGCATTCTCCAGTTGATAATGCTGCAACGTCATGGGTTGCGGGTCCATAATATCGCAACACATCACGTTGCATGTCATTATGAGATTTCTTGAGGATCTGAATAAACGAGATTACTCAAGAAATCTCCTATAGATTTTGATAAGTTCGCCACGCATTGGAAGCGTGCGCGTAGCACATGCAACGAAATATGTTGTATGAGAGTGTCAAGAGTATTCCGTCAGGGTTCCGATGTACGGAATTACCTAAGGAATATTCTTTAGTATAAAAATATAATTTTTATGTTTTTGAACTTAATATCTCCTCTAGAGGTCGCTGTATGATCCTATGAGGAGAGACAAAGTAGAGAAAGCTGCATTTTGTAATCGAGTCAATGATGTAATGACTTTTATGAATGAATGAGAATGTATATAATTTATCATTTCCGCTGCGTTGATTATGATTATATACATTATGTACGTTATATGTGCGATGAAGAACCAACAGTAAGGTGCCCGGTGAGCGGGCCTTACAAGTTGGTATCAGAGCAAAAGTTTAAGTAAAATGGGTAAATTTTCATAATAAACCTAAACTTAAACTGAGAATGGGACAGGGAGAATGAGAATGCCATCTGAGTAGTCGCGTGCCATCAGGTATTTTTTTTTTAAGATTAACTGGTTATTATGTGCGCTTGTTATGTGGATGATGTGTACTGTTAGACTGAGATACTAATGTAGTCAGGATAGGTGATGCTCGGGGTACGAAGAGTAGAGTAAGTGGCTAATCACAACTGGCCACTGTAATTAGGGACTTACTGTACTTAACATAAACTGAGCTATTTCCTTGAATGACCGTGTTGGTGATTTAATCTTTCAGTGTGATAGAAGATGGTCGGTGATAGATCATCTGATGCTTCCCGTGATGGTGAACGTGGTGATGAGCCGCGTATCACGCGAGGAAGACTTAGGAAAGAAAGTAGTTCGTAAGGAGAACGAGATTCCTCACCAGGAAGAGACGGACGAAAGCGCCAGGTTGAGAGCCTCGGTAAAAGAGGCAGTGATTGAGGAAGTGCACCAGGTTATGCAGACAATCTTACCGACTGTAATGACCGAAGCGATAAAGGCAGTACGAGAGGAGGATAGACGAGGGAGGAGACGATCCTCCGGTAGACAGCAACAGACAGAGGCAGAAACAGTATTGTCTGATGACGAAGAGGAAGAGGAGGAAGAACAGGTTAGGGGGACAGCCCGGGGTTGTGATTACGGGAAATTTATGAGATGCAAGCCTCCGACTTTTGATGGTTCAGGTACGGCTGCTGATGCTCACCAATGGGTGAGAGAGATGGAGGCGGTCCTTGATATCAGTGACTGCCAGGAGGATAAAAAGGTGAAGTTTGCTACCCACTCGTTTACGGGGACGGCCTTGTGCTGGTGGGACAATATTGTCCAGGCCGAGGGTAGCAGGGCCATTGGGAAAATGAAGTGGTCTGAGTTGAAGAGAATGGTGATCGAGGAGTTCAGTCCTCGTCGAGAGATGGACAGAGTTGAGAGAGAGTTCCTGCAGTTGGAAGCGGGAACGATGACCCACCAACAATACACGACTAAGTTCAACGACATGGCACGGTTGGTGCCAGAGCAAGTGACGCCGGTGTCTCGCAAGATTAACCGGTATATTCAGGGGTTGCCAGCCGAAATTCGTTGGCATTTGATTTCCACCCGACCAGTACTTTCAGGTCGGCGGTGGATTTAGCTGGGAGGTTGTACGATGAATGGGCTGCGATGGTGAAATCTGAGGGCAGTAAGAAGGGAAGTGATGAGAGGAAGTGGCAGGGAAAGAGGTTTGGTCGGGGTGATACTTCGACAAGTAGTAAGAAGGCACGGGTTGATGATCGCCGTGTGGTCGTGACAAGTGCAGGATCGAGAAAGTGTGGGAAGTGTGGGCGAGAGCACGGTGGTGAGTGCAGATGGGGCTGAATGTATGTTTCAAGTGTGGAAAGTCCGGACATATGGCCAAAGAGTGTAAAGCGATGAGGTGCTATAACTATGGGGAAAGTGGTCATATGAATAAAGACTGCAAGAAGCCAAGATCTGAGGGTTCCGGCATGAAGAAGACAGGGGGTGAAGGGTCGAAAGCGAGCGCCAGGGCATTTACGATGACGCAGGAAGAGGCGAGGACGGACCCCGATGTAGTGTCCGGTACGTTTCTGGTGAACCAAACTTAGCCTCTGTATTATTTGATTCGGGTGCTAGTAGGAGCTTTATTTCTGCTGCTTTTTGTGCCAAATTGCCCGTTAGTAGTAGACGTGTGGATGTACCGTTCGATGTAGAGACCACTATAGGTAAAACCACCAGGATTTTGTGAGGTAATTGAGGGTTGCGATGTAGAACTGGAGGGTCACAAATTCCCAGTTAAACCCTTTGCGATGACGTTAGGTGGTTTCGATTTGGTGCTTGGAATGGATTGGTTGGCAGATGTCGAGGCGAACATTGTGTGTCGCAAGAAGATGATCAGTTTGACAGCGCCTGACGGTAGTCCAGTGACAGTTTATGGGGATCGGGTTACTACGATTCCGAAAGTGATCTCAATGGCAGTGGCGGGGAAATGTATGAGGCGTGGATGTAACGCCTATTTATGTTATATGAAAGATGTAGAGAAGCCAGCACCACAACTATCTGATGTTCCGGTGTGTGTGAGTTCCCAGACGTGTTCCCGGAAGACTTATCGGGATTGCCACCTGACAGAGAGATCGAGTTCCAGATTGATTTAGTACCAGGCGCCCAACCTGTTGCCAAGGCACCATACCGATTGGCCCCGACAGAGATGAAAGAGTTGATGGAGCAGTTACAAGAGCTGTTGGATAAGGGGTTTATTCGACCGAGTATCTCACCTTGGGGTGCTCCGGTCCTGTTTGTAAAGAAAAAGGACGGTAGTATGAGGATGTGCATCGACTACCGTGAGCTGAATAAGCTGACAGTAAAGAACAGATACCCCTTGCCGAGGATCGACGACTTGTTTGATCAACTTCAGGGTGCTAGTTGGTTTTCACGTATAGATCTTCGATCAGGCTACCATCAACTGAAGGTGAAGGAGCAGGATATCCCTAAAACAGCTTTTCGTACGCGCTACGGTCATTATGAGTTCCTCGTTATGTCATTTGGTCTGACCAACGCGCCAGCTGCTTTTATGGACCTGATGAATAGGGTGTGCCGGCCGATGTTGGATAAATCAGTGATGTATTCATTGATGACATCTTGATTTATTCAAAGAGTGAGACTGAGCATGCCGGTCACATTCGCGAAGTTCTGGAGACGTTGAGAAGGGAGAAGTTGTATGCTAAATTCTCCAAGTGCGCATTCTGGTTGCGTGAAGTTCAATTCTTGGGTCATGTAGTAAATCCGGACGGATTATGGTCGATCCGGCGAAAGTGGAAGCAGTTATGCAATGGAAATCTCCGAAGACGCCGTCCGAGATCCGTAGTTTCTTGGGTTTGGCGGGTTACTACCGAAGGTTTATCCAAGACTTTTCCAAAATTGCTTCTCCACTGACAAAGTTGACCCGGAATGATGTGAAATTTGTATGGGGTCAAGCTCAAGAAAGGCGTTTGAAGAACTGAAGACGAGATTGACCCAAGCTCCAGTATTGGCGTTACCCGAGGGGAGTGAAGATTTGGTGGTTTATTCTGATGCCTCCTACTCGGGGTTGGGGTGTGTATTAATGCAGAGAGGAAAGGTGATAGCCTATGCATCCTGACAGCTGAAAGTTCATGAGGTTAATTACCCTACTCATGACCTGGAGCTAGCAGCTGTGGTTTTCGCGCTGAAGATTTGGCGGCACTATTTATATGGGACGAAGTGCACCATCTTCACGGACCACAAAAGCTTGAAGTACTTCTTCGAGCAAAAAGATCTGAATATGAGGCAACGGCGATGGTTGGAGCTTATAAAAGACTATGATTGTGAGATCCATTACCATCCGGGCAAAACCAACGTGGTGGCGGATGCCCTTAGCTGAAAGGAGAGGCCCGAGCCAATTCGA
Source organism: Flaveria linearis (assembly GCA_024085815.1). Classification (NCBI taxonomy): domain Eukaryota; kingdom Viridiplantae; phylum Streptophyta; class Magnoliopsida; order Asterales; family Asteraceae; genus Flaveria; species Flaveria linearis. Next base: position 45,597 of record JABSNV010000930.1, read on the forward strand.
GTGAAGGCGTACCAGCTAATCATGACCTCCGACGTAATGAAACAGGTCAAAGAGTTCTAAGATGAGGCTTTAAAGGACGAACATCTTAACTCTGAACGTATGAGAGGTCTGGTCGCGGAGTTGGGAGAAAACGCAACGGGTGTTAGAACTCGGTTTGGGCGTATGTGGATTCCTCGTCTTGGGGATCTACGAATGAAGATTTTGGATGAAGCTCATAAGTCTCGATACTCCATTCATCCCGGTGCTACCAAAATGTACCAAGATATGAAGAAAGGTTACTGGTGGCCGGGTATGAAACTTGATGTGGTGGAGTATGTGAGCAAATGCCTCACGTGTTTGCAAGTAAAGGCAGAGCACCAGAAGCCGTATGGAAAGATTCAGCCGTTGGACATACCGGAATGGAAGTGGGAGCACATCACTATGGATTTTATCACAAAGCTGCCACGTACCCCGAAAGGGTATGATACGATCTGGGTGATTGTGGATCGATTGACGAAGAGTGCTCACTTCTTACCGATGCGGGAGACATATTCGTCCGAGAAGTTGGCTGATCTTTTCATCAAAGAGATTGTGACTCGTCATGGTGTACCGGTGTCGATTGTATCTGATCGCGACACACGGTTTACATCCAAATTCTAGAAGAAATTCCACGATGCTATGGGGACGAGGTTGCATATTAGCACGGCTTATCATCCTCAAACTGATGGTCAGTCAGAAAGGACCATTCAGACTTTAGAGGACATGCTCCGATCATGTGTTATTGACTTCAGGGGAAGTTGGGATGACCATCTACCGTTAGCTGAGTTCTCATACAACAACAGTTATCATGCCAGTATCGGCATGCCACCCTATGAGATGCTATACGGTAGAAGATGCAGGACACCCGTCTGTTGGGGTGAAATTGGTCAGAAAGAATTGGGAAGCGTTGAAGTGGTAGAGGCTACGACTGAAAAGCTTGAAAGAATTAAAGCGTATATGAAAGCGGCCAAAGACCGACAGAAATCGTATGCCGACAAACGACGCAGACCGATTGAGTTCCAGGTGGGAGATCGTGTTATGTTGAAGGTCTCACCTTGGAAAGGGATCATTCGATTCCGGAAGCGGGGTAAGTTGAGTCCGCGATATATAGGCCCTTTCCGAATCATTGATCGAGTAGGAGAGGTGGCCTATAGGTTAGATTTGCCAGATGAACTAAGTGGAATCCACCCGACTTTCCACGTGTCTCATCTGAGGAAGTGTTTGGCGGACGAAGACATGGTCGTTCCACTGGATGATATCGAGGTAGACGAAAAGCTCAATTATGTAGAGCAACCAGTGGCGATCATAGATCGAAAAGAGAAGAGGTTGAGAAATAAAGTGGTTCCCCTTGTGCGTGTACAGTGGCGGCACAGGAAGGGATCCGAGTCAACGCGGGAAATCGAAGAAGAAATGAGGCAGCATTACCCACGATTGTTCGAAGAGTAACAGTTTCGGGGACGAAACCTAAAATAAGGGGGGTGGACTTGTAACACCCGGAAGTATGACTTTTTGGTAGGCTATGCGACTGAGCCTCAGTCGCCTGTGATTTATGCGACTGGAGGTCAACCGCATGGCTATTCGGCCGATTAAGTTCAACCGCACGATTGGAGTTCAACCGCCCGAATGGAGTATGAGCCGCATGGAACATGTGCGATTGGGGTCCAATCGCATAGTGTTCATGCGACTGAAGGTCCAGTCGCCCCTGGACCAGATGCGACTGAGAAGTGGGTATAAAAAGGGAGCAGCTCCACTCTCCTCCCATTTTCAGTCGGGAAGAGAGCAGAAAGAGACCGAGAAGAGAAAGAAAGAGGGGAAGGTGCTGCCCGATTGTCGAGAAGCAAGCTAATTCGAAGCTCATCAACTCTACCTGACAATGTGAGTTCTAGGACCCCTCATTTACATGTTTTCTAACGATTTTGGGGCTGGAAACACATTAAAACCCTAGTTTTGAAATAGTGAAAGTTTGACCCATTGGGTAAATCTTGAGTAATGTGTTTATGGTATGAATTAGGACTAGTATATGCTTGTATGAGGTCCTAGTAGGAATCCCTAAGGCTTGGGAGGGTTGAATTGGGCTGAAAATGGGTTTATGGTGACTGTGGGGACGGGGGTTTCGCGACTGCTGTTCATGAAGAACTCCAGTCGCTGCCCAGTTAGGGTTATGCGACTGAAGGGCCATTCGGCCGAATGAGTAATAGTTGATGTCCAATCGCCCGACTGAGACTCAGACGCCCGATTGAGTCTCAATCGCACGATAGGTGATGCGACAGAGGGTTTCGGTCGCATAAGCTCAATCGCAGAGTAGTTCAGTCGCACGGTTAAGAGTTAGTCGCATATAACCCAGTCGCAGAGTGTCTAGTCGTACGGAAGGAAGTTCAATCGCACGTTTGAGTACCCATTCGCATGAGTAGCCCAATCGCATGACCCAGTCGCATGGAGGACATGCGACTGGTGGTAGTTCAGTCGCCCGGACAGGGCTGATGTGAGTGAATGTAGAAGTGTATGTATGATGTATGTATGTTAGTATGATGTTGCCATGATAGATGGTGAATACTGATGATATGTAAGTATGTATGTTCCTTATGTATATGTGTCTTATCTTTAATAACTTTACGTGAATGAATGAACGAAAGAAACGAATGTATTAAAAACGTAAAGTGAAAGATAATGAAAGAAGGAACATGATGAATGAATGCATGCATTAATGAAAGAAAGTAAGAAAGGCTTGCAAGCAAATGAAGGAGGTGCACACCCCTGGCAGGTGTTAGCTCAACGGTGTACGGGTTAGCTACCCCGAAGGATGTACATCGGGTCAATCATTGAGATTGATAATGAGGTGAGCAACTTCGTGTTGCAAGAGACTCGGTTAGCAGGCAATCATAAGATTGTCACTGAGGTGAGCAGTCGCGCACTGCAACAGACTCGGCTAACGTATGTTAGTAGTGAAGTGAAAGATAAGTGGTGCATGTACTTACCCCAAGGTGACTGGATCAGCTTTGTGCACAACGTTCGTGGCTAACCACCACAGGTCCAGCACCAGTAGTATGTATGATGAAAGTGGG
>JABSNV010000698.1:0-126468 GCA_024085815.1 Flaveria linearis
CGATCCAAGATTCGATCACTGAGCCATCAATCAAGGTTAGTGTACCTGTGTTAATATGCGATATGTGTGAAAGTTTTTATGAATATAAATATGTGATTACATGATTATAAGCATAGTGATGCAGTAAATATAAAATTGAATTGAGGTATATTTTCAGTCATCAAGGATGGCTGAGGAACATATTCGCGAGGAGTGAGGATGTGAATCAAGTAATTCAGAGATGAGAAAGATATTAATGAAGAAGTGGCTAAAGCCATAGGGGCCAATTACAAATGTACATGGAAGATATGCAAAGAACGCTACAAGAGTTTATACAACAGGAACTTACAGTGTTGCAGGTTGGGAGAAAACTGAGAAAGCACCAAACGGGTAACGTTAAAAGATTTTGTAGCATGTAACCAGCTGAGTTAATGGTGAGTGGACCCATTACTAGCAATTCGGTGGATCTCGGTATAGAAGGGACGTTTGAAACTTCACATTGTGATCCTAATGATCGGTGATATTGCGGGTGGCCAGTTAAAACAGCGAGGTAAAGACTGGTGGGATTTAGTGCGAGAAGAATTGGGTTGGAAGGTATACGGGTGATGACTTGGGAGGAGTTTAAAGAGAGATTTTTAAAGCGGTTTAGCTCGCAAGCGGCGATCACCGAATTATGAAGAAATTCTTACAACTACGACAGAAGGATGAGGACATAGATACCATCACGGCGATTTTCTATGAAAAGGCTAAGTTCTGTCGCGACTTTTTAAGAACAGAAAGGATGGATTAATCAGTACTATGGGATGTTAATGCTAAATACCGGGTTTCTTACCCTTCTCGATGTGAGACCCTAGTGGAACTTATAGATTGTGCTCGGGAGAGAGAAGCTGAGTTGAAACGACAGATGGAGCGTGGTGAAAAAAGGCCCGTACATAAAGATGAAGGACCTTCCAAGAAGCCTAAATTTTCTACCCATTTAAGAAGCCGAGTCAGGTTAAAGAAATTAAACTGTGTGTTAACTGTGGCAAGAGGTATCCGGGGAATGCCGTTTACCACCAAGAATATGTTTTAGATGGAGGACGCCCGGACACTTGTCTACCCAATGCACCAGTCATGTTTGAGCTGTGTTTCAATTGTTATAAACCTGGGCACAAGAGGAGTGAATGTCCAGATTTGAAAACTGGTGGAAGTTCGAGCGCTCAGAGCGGTGTAAAGAAACCTGAAATACCGAAAGCAAGGGGAAGGGCTTTTCAAATTAAAGCTGAAGAAGCTAAAAAGACCGCCGATGTGGTGTCGGGTACTTCCTGTAAATTCTTTACCTGCGTATGTGTTATTTGATTCGGTGCTAATAGATCGTTTGTGTCGATTAAATTTGCGTCTCATCCTTTGTTGAAATAATACATTGCCTGCACCAGTAGAGGTCGAAGTGGCTAATTCTAAAACATTTTAGTGTTTGAAGTTTACCGAGGGTGTAGGTTAACTATTAAGAAGGAAGAGTATCCTATTGATCTAATACCTATGACCTTAGGTGAGTTTGATGTGGTTGTGGAATGGATTGCTTTCTACATACCAGGCTGATATTGTATGTTATCATAAAAAGATAAAGTTAAAATCTCCGAGGGGCCGTAAGGTAGTTATTCATGGAGAAAAGTGTAAAAGAGTAGTGTTGTGTTCATTAATTAAGAACCTAAAGCATATGAGGCGTGAAGGGCAATGTTTCCTGGCATATGTAATTGATACTACCAGAGTGTACCGAAATTAGAAGATGTTCCAGTGGTTAGAGAATTTCCTGAGTATTTCTAGATGACTTACCAGGCCTTCCACCTGTAAGAGATGTGGAGTTTCGAATTGATTTAGTACCAGAAGCTAAACTATTGCTAAAGCCCCATATCGGTTAGCATCATCTGAATACAAGAGTTGATGAAACAATTACAAGAACTCCTTGATAAAGGGTTCATTCGCCCAAGCATCTCCCCGTGGGGCACCAGTGCTTTTGTTAAAAGAAAGATGGAAGTTTTAGAATGTGTATTGATTATCGAGAATTAAATAAGGTGACTATCAAGAACCGATATCCTTTACCTAGGATTGATGATTTATTTGACCAACTACAAGGCGCGTCTTGGTTTTCAAAGATTGATTTAAGGTCAGCGTATCATCAACTAAGGATAAAGGAGGATGATGTACCTAAGACAGCGTTCGTACTCGCTATGTCACTATGAGTTTCTTGTATGTCTTTTGGTTAACAATGCACCGGCGGCGTTTATGGATTTAATGAATCGGGTATGTCGACCTATGTTAGACCGTTCGGTTTATTGTTTTCATTGATGATATATTAGTGTATTCTAAAAGTGAAGAAGAGCATGCGCGCCATTTACGAGAGGTTTAGAAAACTCTTCAACAAGAACAATTATATGCTAAATTTTCAAATGTAATTTTTGGTTACGAGAGTGCAATTCTTGGGGCATGTTGTAATGCAAATGGAATTCAAGTAGACTCCTCAAAGATTCAAGCAGTAATGAAATGGAATCCTCAAAAACTCCAACTGAGGTTAGAAGTTTCTTGGGCTAGCAGGGTATTACCGGAGGTTTATTCAAGAATTGCCAAAATAGCTTCTCCGTGACTAAACTTACTAGAAAAGGGATTATTTTTAAATGGGATGTCGAACAAGAAAAAGCGTTTCAAGAGTGAAATTAAGATTGACGCAGGCACCAATACTAGCATTACCCGAGGGAATGAGGATTTTGTTGTGTATTCTGATGCGTCCTATTTTGGGTGGGGTGTGTTCTGATGCAAAGGGGTAGAGTGATAGCTTATGCCTCAAGACAACTGAAAACACATGAGATGAACTAACCAACACATGATTTAGAGCTGGCCGCAGTGGTATTTGCCTTGAAAATTGGAGGCATTATCTCTATGGTGTGAAATGCACTATTTTACCGATCATAAAAGTTTTAAAATATTTCTTCACTCAGAAGGAGCTTAATATGAGACAGAGGCGTTGGTTGGAATTATTAAAGGATTATGACTGTGAAATCCTATATCATCCTGGGAAGGCTAACGTGGTAGCGGATGCATTAAGTAGAAAAGATGAGTATGAGCCTATTGAGTAAAGGCGATGAGAATAACAATTACTTCAAGCATAATCGAGCGGATTAAAGAAGCGCAAATGGAGGCACTCAAAGAGGAGAATTGGAAACGAAACCGTATTCAGGGTCAAGTGCAAATCCTAAAGGAAGATAGTTATGGATTAAAAACAATGAGGGGACGAGTGTGGATTCCTCCAATTTGTCCAGTAAAAGAATTGATACTGGATGAGGCACATAAATCTAAGTATTCGATTCACCCAGGAGCTACTAAGATGTATTGTGATTTAAAAGTGAATTATTGGTGGCCAGGAATGAAACGTGATATCATTAAATATGTGGAAAAGGTTTTAACATGTTTACAAGTAAAAGCAGAACATCAAAAACCACATGGTGAATTACAACCTTTAGAAATTCCAGTTGGAAGTGGGATCATATAGCCATGGATTTAATAACAAAGCTTTCAAAAACCCGAAAAGGATATGATACCATCTGGGTAGTAGTGGATAGATTGACGAAAAGTGCTCATTTCATTCCAATTCGGGAGACTACTCATCGGAAACAATGTCAGAAATATATATCAAGGAAATTGTGTCTAAGCATGGCATACCTGTATCCATAATATCAGATCGAGATGTTCGATTTACTTCGAGGTTCTGGAGAAAATTTCATGAAGAAATGGGTACCAAACTGTTGATTAGCACCGCATATCACCACAAACAGATGGTCAAAGTGAGAGGTTATCCAAGTCCTAGAAGATATGTTGCGCGCGTGCATTATGATTTCGGAGGTAGTGGGATACATACCTACCCTTGGCAGAATTTTCTTATAATAACAGCTATCATTCGGGTATGAAAATGGCGCCATATGAAATGTTATATGGGAGAAAATGTAGAACTCCCGTATGTTGGGGAGAAATCGGTCCACGAGAGCTAGCTAGTACCGAAGTGGTGAGAAAAACTAATGAACACATTGATCAAGTACGAGCTCATCTAAAGGCGGCTCAAGATCGCCAAAGTCGTATGCGGATAGAAGAAGAAAACCGATTGAATTTCAAGTAGGAGATTATGTGTTATTAAAGGTTTCTCCATGGAAAGGTGTAATTCGATTCCGAAAGCGAGGAAAGTTAGGACCGCGATTCATTGGACCATTTAAAATTATAGCTCGGTGGGGGCAAGGTTGCTTATCGTCTTGAGCTACCAGAAGAATAAGTGGGGTCCATAATACCTTCATGTCTCTCATTTGAGAAAATGTCTAGCAGATGAATCAGCGTATATCCCGTATAAGGACTTGGTGATTGTTAATAAGCTGAATTATGTAGAAGAACCTGTGGTAATACTTGACAGAAAAATCAAAAAGCTGAGAAACAAGAGGTAAAGCAAGTGCTGATACAGTGGAAGAACGAAAAAGGGTCGGATGTCACTTGGGAGCTAGAAGACGAGATGAGAGAATGCTACCCTTACTTATTTGATGCGTCAGTAAGTTCGGGGACGAAACTTCCCAAGTGGGGGAGAACTTGTAACGTCCCATTTAGGTAATTTTATAATTTGTGTTTTTAATGAAATGAGTGGTAAATTAGAACTAACTGAGTTAAGTTAGTATGGTTAGGTAAATGAATAAAAGTAACTAGAGGGACTACTTTTGCCAATTGAGAAAAAATCAAATTTATCTATATGTAAGGAGGTGTAGAACCTCCTGGACACTTCACACACACCCACGAAGGGGAGGAGAACGGGAAGGAGGAAAGGATCAAGAACCCTAGTCAAATTGAGTCGCGGTGTGTTGAATTCAAGCTTCTAATTGTGGAATTGAGTTACAAATCATCTAATTTCTGCATCTAACTCATAAGGTGAGTCTTAATTGGATGTTTTCTTGCTAAGTAGTTAGTTCATGATTGGGTGTTGAGGAGAAATTCATCCATGATCAAATTAATATGTTTTGAGCTTAGAATAGTATGTATTAGATGTTCTATGTATCATGAATGCCAACCTTGAAACTGGATGGTTTATAGCAAATGAGTTGTATGAAATATGTGAGTTATAAATCATGCCCATAAGGTGTTTGATGAAATGCCTCCAAGAAGTTAAAAATATGAAAGGAAGGCCTAAGTGGGAGTAAAATGACCGGTGGGTCAATATAGAGTTAATTATGCCTAAACTAGTCTTAAATGGGTCATATGGATTGGTTTATACCATATGTATGTATGTGCTAAATTAATCCTAAACGTATGATTAGGTGAAGGGAGTATAGCAAAGCGGTGAGCAAAGACAAGGTTGAGTTGCAGCTTGTTTAAGTAAGAACATTAGCCTCATAATCATATAGTCTTATCTTATGATTTTATCATGTTTACTCTTGAGTAAATGTGAGTTGTGAATAATGACCATAAGTAATGGTTATAGTAGTAGTAAGTATACATGCTTGAGTCCATGAATTGGGTTGAAGCTACATGCGCGTGTGCATGAAATCAATATACCGGTATAGTTCACAGGTGTGTGAACCAAACCTGGAGGGGTTATAAATATATTCAGTTACGGTGGTAACATTTAAATCACTAGTGAGTGATAAACTGTATTTGGCTACTGTGTGTAAGCCTAATTCACCAGTGGGTGATAAACATGTGGTTTGGCGACTGTGTGTATGTCAAACATAGAGATGTATAGCGAAGTGTATAGGGTGTGATCCAAATTTTAGTATGCTAGTCCAAGTTAGTGAATGACTAGCTTAAAAGTAGAATTATGACCCATTTCTATTAAATGTGAAAGTGTGAGTTTTAGAATGGGTGATAATGGGATAGATGCAAAGAGTCGAAGCTAAGAGAGTTAAAGCTTCTAAATTGAGCAAATAGAGATGTTGAAATGGACCCGGGATCGTTGAAAAGTCGAAACAAACGAAACGGGTCAAAACTTGAGAACAAAAAAATAGATAACAACATCAGCAGCAGCAGGGACATAAATTACGTCCATAAGGACGTAAGTTACGTCCTTAACTCTTTGGTACGCCCTGAGCTACTGTCTTACGTCCTCAAAAATCAGGGGAATCAGGTTGAGGACGTAAGCTACGTCCTTGAGGACGTAAGCTACGTCCCCTGCAGAATTTTGCTTTCGATTGATATTTTAAGCCCCCAAATTCCCTTCTAATAACCTATAAAATGAGTATAAGAGTTCTTACTTAGTTCAATGGACTATGTGGTAAAAGGGCTGTTTTGTAGGAATTTTCTAAGAAGGCAAAAGTGATCGATGAAGATGCTTGTGGATCGAACAATGGGTGTTATTTAGTTTCTTTAAAACAAACTTAACGTTATGTAAATTACGTAAATGTAACTTGAGGTGTGTAAACGTAATAGTGTGTTGACGTAGTCATGGTTATGTGTAATAGAATTTTAAAAGTAGAGATTTTAACTGGGACTAAAATTAAGAAATCTTTTACACCTCAAACATGTTTTTATAAATTATGGTAATAAAACAGGTGCGTTACACTAATACCTATGTGTTAGAAGAAATAACATTCAGCTCAACATGTATCATGTAAATTATACCTGAGGTTTGCCCGCATCCCTCTTTTCTCTCAACTCTTTGAGATAGACTGGACAATTTCTCATCCAATGCCCTATCTCACCACATTTGAAGCATGGGTCGTTCACAGCAACCTTTTGCTTCTTCTCCTTAGGCTTCGGAGGTTGCGCCCTAACAGCCATCTTCCCCTTCCCAACATGCCCCTTTCCTTTGGCAACAGTTGCCTTAGGAGGGGGTAGAGATCTTCTCTTTCTCCCACCTTCATTTATGGTGAGAACGGGTAAAACCCTTTTACCCATTCCCGCCTCAGCTGATTTGAGCATAGAATGAAGTTCATTTATGCTCTTGTCCCACCCGTTCATGTTGTAGTTCATGACAAATGCCTCAAACTTTTAGTTAGTCCATTAAGAATCAAATCCATGGCCAACTCTTTTGAGACGGGACAGTTTAGCCTTTGAAGGCGGTCGATGTGACTTTTCATCTTAAGAACATAAGATGAAACTGATTGGGATTCCTCCATCCGACATGCATTAAGCGCTTGAACCGTTTCGTAGCGCTCCACTCTAGCTTGTTGCTGGAACGTTCCCGCAACTGAGTGATCATGTCATAAGCTCCATGGAGCTCATACTCCTTTTGGAGTTTGGGTGTCATACTTGCTAACATTAGGCAAGAGACTTGGACGGAGTCTTCCACATATCTAACCCAATCATTATACGCTTCCACATCTTCCTCGTCAGGTTCATCGGGGATGGGATCATCAAGGATGTAGGCCCGCTATTCTTGCTTGAGAATGATTCTCAAGTTGCAGTACCAATCCATGAAATTGCTAGGTGTTAGACGATCCCTTTGAAGGATCGCCCTTAGGGATTGGTTGTTTTGGTTTGGTACATCGTTATTAGCGTTGTTGTTGTCGGCCATCTACAATATTTTACAAAGTTCCTTTAGTAATCGTTGATATAATATATTTCATTTATCAATACCCTTTATGTCTCATAGATCATTAATAAATAAAATTTTAGAATCCAACGTTATATTTAAATATGGTTAGGTGACCTTTATCCCATTATTTAAATAAACAAGGTAGTCATAAATGACAATTACAACCTATTGCAACTTCTAGTGGTATGGGATCGTTTGAACATCTCATGTTTATAACGGCATGTTTATCCCATCAACACCTTTTGTAAAACATATTTTAGGTGATCCATTCAATATATTTTACAAACCAAGTCGTCTACTTATACACACATGTGAGTTTACTACATAAGTTGTTAGGTGACCTTTATTCCACAAACATGGTATTCTCACCTCAAGTTACAAGTTCCCTCAAAGTGGTTAGGTGACCTTTATCCCACTAAGAGTTTGCAAGTAACCTAAGTGTTGTGTAAAAGGATGGTGTTAACTTGTTTTCAAAAGGGATTTACAATTTCACAATTCTTGTTTAGAAAAGTCTATGTACCATATGATTGTATGCATTCAACCATATGGTACCCTATTGGTTCTTTTAAATAAAACCCATTTTATTTTGCAAACCATTAACTCCTTTTATAGAACCATTCTATTTATGCTTAATGATTTGAGAACCAATTACTTGTTTATTGTTTGTTTAGTTGACGGTTTTTTAATCACATCCAAATATTCAAAACAAACATCATCATATGCATTCAACCAAACATAAACAAAACAAGTCATATATGCATAACAAAGCATACTTAGTTGATCACACTTGTTTAGCCAAAATAAGTGTGTCAAATGGTCATGTCCTAAGGGTTTAGAATCATGACACATGGTTGACCAAAGGGACTCCCACTTGAAACCACATCTTCAAGCATGCTCTTTGTCTTATCTTTCTCCAAGTCTTGATCTTGAGCATCCTTTACAAAATAATGTATCCTAATACATTTTTCTAGTAAAGAAAAAACCCTAATCTATTTATTACAAACCATATGAATGAATAGATTACAAAACAAAACTTGAAATCAAAGATAAATTATTACATGCCCAAATGAATATAACATGACAACCAATCAATTATCCACATGGTCAAGGCTTTGTTATGCATAATCAACAAACAACATATTCAAACATACTATTAAGTCACGTTTTTGGCAGCCCTTTTTAACCATTTTCTTGGCCAACATTAACCAAGAACATATGGGTTTTGTCCAAACAAACAAACATCTTATGATCTAGATTTTTAAAGATCATTACATGCATAAAGTAACATCTTTAAAATCAAAAGGGGATGACCAAAACAGCCCTCTAAGTCTCGGCCATGTGGTGTTTAACACCACAAAACCATGAGTTAGTGAGTGTTATACATGTATGCTTATGTATAAGTGGCTCTTGATGCCATTGTAGGGGTTTTAACATGTTTATCAAAGCTCATATAACTTAGTTTATATGAAAACGCAGCGGATTTTTATTTTTTAAAACATGTTCATAAGATTGTTATTAATCCATTTAACAAAGAACCCCAAGCCATGGATCTTTATACACAATGCATACAAATGAAAGAACACTAGATAGTTAAGAAACTACAACCTTTGTAGCTTCCTAAATCCGAATATGTGAGCTGTGATAGATGACTTTGTGGCTGAGTTTTCAACCAAGAAAACCTCAAGGAGTGATACCCCAAGCTTGCACAAACACCTTCCTTTGCTAGGGCTTGCAACACCAACTTGTAGAGCTCTCCTTTGTTGAATCTTTTCAGCCAAGAACCCTTCTTCCAAAGCTGAAAAATTCCTTCTTCTTGCCTTCTAAAACCATGACTTTTAGAGGGAGAAAGGGAGAGAATTGCTTCTTGTGTGTGTGAGAGAGAGAGGGAGAATTGCAAGAGAAATCAATTGAATTGTAAATGCATGTCCTAGAAACTATAAAAGTGGTCCCAAGACACACCAAAAGGGACGGCCATGTTGGTCCCCTTTTTGGTTTCCCACTCAATTCAATTAATTTTATAAAATGTCCTTTTGCATTCTCCCTTTTATAAAATTAAACATTTTAATTTTATAGAACTTACACACTATTATATGTCATTGTTTAACTAATTTAAGCAATGAAATAAATAATCCCTCATGAACAAAATCTATATATATATATATATATAATCTTGTTCATTTACAAAAGCAATGTTTTAGAAAAACCGTTTTTATAAATTGGTGCTAATATTTATTTGTATGATCTTATCAACGAATAAATATTCATCGGTGTTTGTTTGGCTTGTTATGGGTATGACCCGACTTGGATCATATCACACTAGCCACATCAATTTAATATGTATCTTGGGCAGATCAATTCTTTCAATTGGTAACGTTACTTAGGAGAATATTTGTACCAACCGGATGACGGTTGCTACTATTTTCTGCATCTAACCGAATGATGTAATATTATCTGATTTATGATTATTTTGTGACAGTATGATTATGTTGTGAGCAGGTTTGGTTGTAATTGATACATCAATAAAATATTTTGTGTGGATCAAATCTATATTCTCACCAATATTTTTGTTGACTGGTTTAAGTGTACTTTTTCGGGAAATGAGTAATACATTTGATTTCAGCTTTGAGGTTCACGATGGTTGGGGCAAAGTTGTGGGACGAGTCTGTGTAACACTAACCGTCAACATCGTTGACGGGGCTGTGTACGTGGACGCACATTTTCATAGATTTTAAGTATGTTGTAACTTAGTTGTAATTGATTACATCAATTTTGGTATATTATGTAAAAGATGTATCTTGAATATTAAGTAATAAAAATCATGTCTGTATTATGTTTCGGTTATATCTGTGTTTATATAATATAAACCTTTGCACTCTGATAAAAGCTAGTCACATTCCATCCGTCTCGTTCATGCTTCCGCCGGGATGTGACATCGACTCATGCTCGAAAGTTGATGCTATGCCGGGGCCTGTACACAAACCCCCAACTCATGTCCGAAGATTGACACAGCACCGGGATACGCGACAAAGATCCCATCTTTTATTGTAAGGCCCCGTTCCCGGGCACCTCACAGTTGGTCATTCACAGCATAAAATATACATATTATAAATTTAAGTAGCGGAATTAATTTTAACAAAAACCCATTCATTCATTATAAACACTGTTGTTAAGCAATACATTCTAGTTCCTCGATCACAAAATAATTAGTGAATGAATTACAAAACAACAGTATTATCAAAACATAAATGGATGTCAGTCTTGCCCGCCAAATAGCCATCCCCATGTGCCATCATCAGCAACCTGTTACCTGCCAACTGGAAAATACATAAAAGTCAGCGTTGCTGAGTGAGTTCTAGTTTTGTAGATTAAAATGCTTTGCTTTTCATTTCAAACCGTTCGTTATGCATATGTGATCACACATCGTACGTACACATAGATAATATCATTATTATCTTCATCATCGTTCAATTCGTACTTTTATCAGTATTCTTCCGAGTCTTTTGCGACACTAAGCCGCTCACCTCTAAGGCAATCTCAAGGATTGCAATGATGCTGTGAGTCTTTTACGACACCAAGTCGCTCACCTCTAAGCCAATCACCAAGATTGACCTCCATCCTGTGAGTCTTTTGCGACACCAAGTCGCTCACCTCTATGCCAATCATAAAGATTGACCCTGTGTGCATCCTTCGGGGTAGCGAACCCGCATCACAGTTGAGCTAACACCTGCCAGGGGTGTGCACCTCCATTCATTTGCTTGCAAGACTTTCGTTCATTCATTTACGTTCCACTTCTCTTTATCATTAATCTTTCACTTTATTAATGATAATACTTCCTGTCTTGATCATGATCATACCACGTAGAGTCATACAATATTATTATTAATAAGCATATTAATAATAATAATAATGCTAATAATATTAATAATAATATTAATAATAATATTAATAATAGCCCTAATCATAATATTAATTAAAATATTAAGAAAAGGGGTATTATGACATTCAATCATAATCATATGCATTTAATAAATTCCTAGTCAATAATCATGCGAAACCCTACTGCACAGACTCCAAGAAAATTCTGTAAAAATTCTAAGTGTTTGGGCGTAAGAGCCCTGTTCAGGCTTTTCACCACTGTTCGGACTTACCTGCTTACACTTAGAAAAATTTCATCTTTGGGCGTATAACCTATTTGGGCGTATGAGCCCTGTTGGGACTCATGACCCCATACTTAGTAAATTTTCTAGACATATGACCACTGTTCAGACTTTTCACCTTATACTTAGTTTATTTTAGACTAGGTATATGATCACTGTTTGGACTCATCACCTCATACTTAGCTTATTTTCAGACACATGATCACTGTTGAGGCTCATGAGTCCTATACTTAGTTTATTTTCAGACACATGAGCACTGTTGAGGCTCATGAGTCTTAGGCGTATTAGGACTGTTTGGACTCATGAGTACTATTTGGACTCATGAGTACTATTTGGACTCATGAGTACTATTTGGACTCATGACCATTGGAATATTTTCTATGGCAAATTCCTGGGCGTATAAACACTATTTAGACTTATTATCTTGTACTTAGTTTTCTAAGTCCAAATTTCAGACACATGACCACTATTTGGACTCATTAGGCGTATTAGCAGTCTGTTTATGTTTCTAAGTCATTTTCCAGTCCCCAAACATCATATTACCTAGTTCTAAACATGCACATACGATTCCAGGCATAAACTTAACATAAACATAACAATACATTTTAACCAAAACATACTCTACAAACATACACATGCACATATCATACGGGTAACATACCCAAATTCATAAAAACATACATACATGCATTTTCCAGCCCCAAAATCATTTAAAAACGTGTAAAAAGGGGTTCTAGTAACTCACCTTTGTTGTCTTCGGGTTTTGATACCCCGTCTTGAACTTCCCAGTCGTTCCTAACACCTAAAACACACACAAACAATGCCACCCGAACACACAAGTCACATTTATAAGCACATAAATGGTTCTAGAATCGTCCTAAGCATCATAATTCGAGATTTCTTACCAAAAACTTCGAGTTTTCTTGTTCTTCTTCAAAAATCCCGAGAATTTTCTGCTCTTGCTGCTTTCTCCCTCTAAATGTTCGAATAAAAGTGTTGTGCAGAGTGAAAATGGGCGGCCATGCCACCTTTTCACCAACTTTTTACCAACTTTGTCATTTTACACTTTTAACCCCTCCTCTTTGGGTTGACATTTATTTCTCACCTTTTCCCTTTTTCTTTTATTCTTTTATTTCTTTTCAATAAAATTTACGGGTGTTACAAGTCCACCCCCCTTATATAGGTTTCGTCCCCGAAACCTGTTATTCCTCAAACAGTTGTGGGTAATGTTGTCTGATCTCCTCTTCAGTCTCCCACGTAGACTCGGATCCCTTCCTTTGCTTCCATTGTACACGCACAAGAGGAACCACTTTATTCCTTAACCTCTTTTCTTTACGATCAATGATTGCCACTGGTTGCTCCACGTAGTTGAGCCTCTCATCCACCTCGATATCCTCCAGTGGTACAACATTGTTTTCATCAGCTAAGCATTTTCTCAGATGAGATACATGGAATGTGGGATGAATTCCACTTAACTCATCTGGCAATTCAAGTCGATAGGCTACCTCTCCTACTTGTGCGATAATTCGGAAAGGGCCTATGTACCTTGGGCTTAGCTTACCTCGTTTCCTGAATCTAATAATTCCCTTCCAAGGCGAGACCTTCAACATGACTCGGTCTCCAACCTTGAACTCTATTGGTCTTCGCCTCTTGTCAGCATACGACTTTTGTCTATCCTTTGCCGCCTTCATGAAGGCTTTGATCTTTTCTAATTTCTCAGTCGTAGCTTCGATTACCTCAATGCCTCCTAGCTCTTTCTGCCCAATGTCTCCCCAACACACAGGCGTCCGACATCTCCTACCATATAGCATCTCGTAGGGTGGCATGCCAATACTGGCATGATAACTGTTGTTGTACGAGAATTCTACTAACGGTAAGTGATCGTCCCAACTTCCTCCAAAATCGATCACGCACGCTCGAAGCATGTCCTCAAGTGTTTGGATCGTCCTCTCAGACTAACCGTCCGTCTGAGGGTGATATGCTGTACTGATGTGTAGCCTCGTCCCCATTGCATCATAAAATCTCTTCCAAAACTTAGAGGTAAACCGGGTGTCGCGATCAGACACAATAGACACCAGTACACCATGACGAGCTACAATTTCCTTGATGACAGATCCGCCAATCTTTCGGATGAGTACGTTTCGCGGATCGGTAGGAAGTGAGCACTTTTCGTCAAGCGATCGACTATTACCCATATAGCATCATACCCGTTCGGGGTACGTGGTAACTTCGTGATAAAGTCCATGGTGATGTGCTCCCACTTCCACTCGGGTATATCCAACGGTTGGATCTTCCCGTAGGGTTTCTGGTGTTCTACCTTTACTTGTAAACAAGTCAGGCACTTACTCACGTACTCCACTACGTCACGTTTATACCCGGCCACCAGTAATCCTTCTTCATATCGTGGTACATTTTGGTAGCACCGGGGTGAATGGAGTATCGAGTCTTATGGGCCTCGTCCATAATCTTTCCACGTAGATCCCCGTACCGAGGGATCCATATTCGTCCGAATCGGGTCTTAACACCAAGGGTGTTCTCCCCCAATTCTGTAACTAGACCTCTCATCCTTTCGGAGTTAAGGCGATCTTCTTTCAAAGCCTCGTCTTGAAACTCCTTAACCTGAGTCATCACATCAGAGGTCATAATTAGTTGATAAGCCTTTACCCGAATCGGCTTGGGCCTTTCCTTTCGGCTAAGGGCGTCTGCCATCACGTTGGCTTTGCCCGGATGGTAATGGATTTCGCAATCATAATCCTTTATTATTTCCAACCATCGCCTCTGCCTCATGTTCAGATCTTTCTGCTCGAAGAAGTACTTCAAGCTTTTGTGGTCGGTGAAGATTGTGCACTTCGTCCCGTATAGATAGTGCCACCAAATCTTCAACGCGAAGACCACCGCAGCTAGTTCTAGATCATGCGTGGGATAGTTGACTTCGTGGGTCTTCAGTTGTCGAGATGCATAGGCTATCACCCTTCCACGTTGCATCAACACACAACCTAGCCCAGAGTAGGATGCATCCGAATATACCACTAAGTCTTCACTTCCCTCGGGCAATGTCAAGACAGGAGCTTGTGTTAGCCTCGTCTTCAACTCCTCAAAGGCAGTCTCCTGCTCTTGACCCCACACAAATTTCACGTCCTTGCGGGTCAATTTTGTCAAAGGTGAGGCTATCTTGGAGAAGTCTTGAATAAATCTCCTGTAGTAGCCCGCCAATCCCAAGAAGCTACGAATTTTGGATGGTGTCTTAGGAGACTTCCATTGCATCACGGCCTCCAACTTTGCTAGGTCCACCTTGATTCCCTCTGCATTTACCACGTGACCCAGAAATCACACCTCGCATAGCCAGAAAGCATATTTGGAGAACTTAGCATACAGTTTCTCCTTTCTCAAAGTCTCCAACACTTCCCGAATATGACCGGCATGCTCTTCTTCGCTCCTCGAATAAATTAGGATATCATCGATGAACACAATCACTGATTTATCTAACATTGGCCGACACACTCGATTCATCAAATCCATAAAAGCAGCTGGCGCATTGGTCAACCCAAAAGACATGATGAGAAACTCGTAGTGACCATAGCGCGTACGAAAGGCTGTTTTAGGAATGTCCTGCTCCTTCACTTTCAACTGATGGTAGCCAGATCTAAGATCTATCCTCGAGAACCAGCTGGCACCCTGGAGCTGATCGAACAAGTCGTCAATCCTCGGTAACGGATACCGATTCTTTATCGTTAACTTGTTCAATTCACGGTAGTCGATACACATTCTCATGCTACCGTCCTTCTTCTTCACAAATAAGACCGGAGCACCCCAAGGAGAGATACACGGTCTGATGAAACCCTTATCGAGCAATTCTTGCAGTTGCTCTATTAACTCCTTCATCTCAGTCGGAGCTAATCGGTATGGTGCCTTGGTGACAGGTTGGGCACCGGGTATCAAGTCAATTTGGAATTTGATTTCGCGATCCGGTGGCACACCCGATAGGTCCTCTGGGAACACATCGGGAAAGTCACACACAACCGGCACATCAGACAATTGTGGTGTTGACGTGTCCACATCCTTCACGTAGGCTAGATAAGCGCTACATCCACGTCTCATGCACTTTCCCGCCACCGCCATCGAGATTACTTTTGGAATCGTCATAACCCGATCGCCATATATTATCACCGGACTTCCGTCAGGCGCCGTCAGTCTAATCATTTTCTTACGACATACGATATTCGCTTCATGGGTTGCTAACCAATCCATCCCTAGTACTACATCAAATCCACCTAGGGGCATCACATGTAATTTAGCAGCAAACCTATGGCCTTCTAACTCTATGGCACAGTCCTCTATCATATTTGTAACCCTTGTGGACTTACCAATAGCGTCTCTACGTCGAAGGGCTCATCAATGCATTTACTACTAAGGGGTAGTTTAGCATAGAAATTGGCAGAAATAAAACTCCTACTAGCACCAGAATCAAATAACACAGAAGCAAGAGTTTGATTTACTAGAAGCATACCTGACACAACATCGGGGTCCGTCCTAGCCTCCTCCCTGGTCATGGTGAAAGCTCTAGCACTTGCCTTCTGCCCTTCAGCCCCGGCCGTCTTCTTCGCCCCGGAACTCTCCACCCTCGGCTTTCTGCAGTCTTTGCTCATATGGCCGGCCTCACCGCAGGTGTAACACCTCAACTCCTTACAGTCTTTCAAGATGTGGCCCGGCTTCCCGCACTTAAAACACACTTTGAGCCCTATTCTGCATTCACCCGTGTGTTCCTTCCCGCACTTGCCACACCTTTTAGGCCCCGAGCTTGATGACCCCACGCTACGGTCATCCACTCTCATCCTCTTATTGTTCGGGGTAAAACCACCACGCCCGAACCGTTTCCCATTCCAGTTTCGGTCACCACCACCAGCCTTCTTCACCTCTGCATCTGCTACCTCCCTCTCATCATAAAGTCTCCCAGCCAAATCCACTGCTGACCTAAAAGTGCTTGGTCGGGCAGCAATCAAGTGCTTACGAATGTCGGCTGGCAGCCCCTGAACGTACCGGTTAATCTTTCGAGACACCGGCGTCACTTGATCCGGCACCAGCCTAGCCATCTCATTGAATTTGGTAGTGTATTGCTGGTGGGTCATGGTTCCCGCCTCGAATTGCAAGAACTCCCTCTCGATCTTATCGAATTCCCTGTGAGGACAGAACTCCTCAATTACCAGTTTCTTCAACTCGGACCACTTCATCTTCCCTATGGCTCTGCTGCCCTCAGCTTGGACGATATTGTCCCACCAACATAGTGCTGAGTCAGTAAAGGAGTGGGTGGCAAACTTCACCTTCTGATCCTCTCGGCACTCACTGATCTCGAGTACCGCTTCCATCTCCCTTACCCATCGGTGGGCTGTAGCAGCATTGCCATTTCCATCAAAAGTCGGAGGCTTGCACCTCTGGAATGCCCCATAGCTGCATCCCTTGGTCGTCACACCCACTACATCATCCTCTTCCTCATCAGATACTACTATCTCAGGATCCGGTCGTTCCTATCCTCCCTTGCTTTCCTTTCCAGTCGACTCTCTCTGGTCCTCCTTCTCCTTTCTTTCCTCGTTCCTCACAGCTCTAATAACATCGGTCACTACAGACGGCATAACTGCCTGCAGGACTTGGTGTACCTCATCAGCAATCGCCTCCCTAGCTGAGGCATTCAGGCTCGCATTCTCAGTTTCTTCATTCCAGTCAGGAACCTCGGGGTTCACAGGAGTCGTCTTAGGAGCTTTAGCACTGCTCCTAGTCGTACGCGGACGACCTCTACCTCTAGCAGCCTTAGAAGGTTTCTTCCCAGCCATTTTCCTATGCACTATAAGATTCAAACACTAAAACCGTCATTCAAGGTAATAGCTCAGTTTATGTAAAGTATAGTAAGTCTCTAATTATAGTGGCCAGTTGTGATTAGCCACTTACTTTACTCTCCACACCCCAAGCACTTCCTATCCTGACTACATCAGCATCTAAATCTACTAAGAACACATAAATCACCTAGCACACGCACATAATACTGATTAACTTTCAAGAAAACAATAGCCGATGGCACATGGCTACTCGGGCTGACATACCTCTTCCTGTCCCATTTTCAGTTTAAGTTAAGGTTTATTTTGAAAAATTTACCCGTTTCACTTAAACTTTGGCTCTGATACCAACTTGTAAGGCCCCGTTCCCGGGCACCTCACAGTTGGTCATTCACAGCATAAAACATACATATTATAAATTTAAGCAGCGGAATTAATTTTAACAAAAACCCATTCATTCATTATAAACACTGTTGTTAAGCAATACATTCTAGTTCCTGGATCACAAAATAATTAGTCGAATGAATTACAAAACAACAGTATTGTCAAAACATAAAAGGATGTCAGTCTTGCCCGCCAAATAGCCATCCCCGTGTGCCATCATCAGCAACCTGTTACCTGCCAACTGGAAAATACATAAAAGTCAGCGTTGCTGAGTGAGTTCTAGTTTTGTAGATTAAAATGCTTTGCTTTTCATTTCAAACCGTTCGTTATGCATATGTGATCACACATCGTACGTACACATAGATAATATCATTATTATCTTCATCATCGTTCAATTCGTACTTTTATCATTATTCTTCCGAGTCTTTTGCGACACTAAGCCGCTTACCTCTAAGGCAATCTCAAGGATTGCAATGATGCTGTGAGTCTTTTACGACACCAAGTCGCTCACCTCTAAGCCAATCACCAAGATTGACCTCCATCCTGTGAGTCTTTTGCGACACCAAGTCGCTCACCTCTATGCCAATCATAAAGATTGACCCTGTGTGCATCCTTTGGGGTAGCGAACCCGCATCACAGTTGAGCTAACACCTGCCAGGGGTGTGCACCTCCATTCATTTGCTTGCAAGACTTTCGTTCATTCATTTACGTTCCACTTCTCTTTATCATTAATTTTTCACTTTATTAATGATAATACTTCCTGTCTTGATCATGATCATACCACGTAGAGTCATACAATATTATTATTAATAAGCATATTAATAATAATAATAATGCTAATAATATTAATAATAATATTAATAATAATATTAATAATAATATTAATAATAGCCCTAATCATAATATTAATTAAAATATTAAGAAAAGGGGTATTATGACATTCAATCATAATCATATGCATTTAATAAATTCCTAGTCAATATTCATGCGAAACCCTACTGCACAGACTCCAAGAAAAATTCTGTAAAAATTTTAAGTGTTTGGGCGTAAGAGCCCTGTTCAGGCTTTTCACCACTGTTCGGACTTACCTGCTTACACTTAGAAAAATTTTATCTTTGGGCGTATAACCTATTTGGGCGTATGAGCCCTGTTGGGACTCATGACCCCATACTTAGTAAATTTTCTAGACATATGACCACTGTTTAGACTTTTCACCTTATACTTAGTTTATTTTCAGACTAGGCATATGACCACTGTTTGGACTCATCACCTCATACTTAGCTTATTTTCAGACACATGAGTGATGTTGAGGCTCATGAGTCCTATACTTAGTTTATTTTCAGACACATGAGCACTGTTGAGGCTCATGAGTCTTAGGCGTATTAGGACTGTTTGGACTCATGAGTACTATTTGGACTCATGACCATTGGAATATTTTCTAAGGCAAATTCCTGGGCGTATAAACACTATTCAGACTTATTATCTTGTACTTAGTTTTCTAAGTCCAAATTTCAGACACATGACCACTATTTGGACTCATTAGGCGTATTAGCAGTCTGTTTATGCTTCTAAGTCATTTTCCAGTCCCCAAACATCATATTACCTAGTTCTAAACATGCACATACGATTCTAGGCATAAACTTAACATAAACATAACAATACATTTTACCCAAAACATACTCTACAAACATACACATGCACATATTATACGGGTAACATACTCAAATTCATAAAAACATACATACATGCATTTTCCAGCCCCAAATTCATTTAAAAATGTGTAAAAAGGGGTTCTAGTAACTCACCTTTGTTGTCTTCAGGTTTTGATACCCCTTCTTGAACTTCCCAGTCATTCCTAACACCTAAAACACACACACACACAATGCCACCCGAACACACAAGTCACATTTATAAGCACATAAATGGTTCTAGAATCGTCCTAAGCATCATAATTCGAGATTTCTTACCAAAAACTTCGAGTTTTCTAGTTCTTCTTCAAAAATCCCAAGAATTTTCTGTTCTTGCTGCTTTCTCCCTCTAAATGTCCGAATGAAAGTGTTGTGCAGAGTGAAAATGGGCGGCCATGCCACCTTTTCACCAACTTTTTACCAACTTTGCCATTTTACACTTTTAACCCCTCATCTTTGGGTTGACATTTATTTCTCACCTTTTCCCTTTTTCTTTTATTCTTTTATTTCTTTTTAATAAAATTTACGGGTGTTATATTTATGCAACACCCTCGACTCATGTCCGAAGACTAATATTGTGTCGGGGCCTGTAATCAAACCCCCGACTCATGTTCGAAGACTGACACAGTATCGGGGCGGGCATCAAGACCTCATCCCTTCACATGTCATTCTGTCTTATGAAATACCCCCGACTCATGCTCGAAAGCTGATACTGTGCCGTGGCCTGTAAACAAACCCCCGACTTATGTCCTAAGACTGACACAGTACCGAGGTACGCGACACGGATCTCATCATCCGTCACTTCTATACTCATCATTCATTATCTCACGTATTCGTTCGTTTCTTACTTTATCATTATCTAGCGTGTTTGTTCGTTTCGTACTTTATCATTATCTTTCGTATTCGTTCGTTTCGTACTTTATCATTATCTTTCATATTCATTCGTTTCGTACTTCATCATTATCTTTCCTGTTCGTTTGCTTCGTATCTTATCATTATCTTTCACTTTTGTTACATAATATTTTACGTTCATTCATTTATTTGTTCCTTTATTCATACATCATACCATGTAAAGTCACACATAACGTATTACATAACATAATACATACTTTTTGAAAACTCTTTAACGAAGAAAGATAACACATCACCCACACACATAAACATCATAAACTTCATCACATCACCATGCACACACCAAGCATAAGCCATTACATCATAATAGGGCCTATCTCCCCATTCTACCACTTAAAACCACTTAGAAAATCCTAAGTCCAGAATGGGCGCCTGGGACTTTTCTGGCTCATGAGCATAAAAATTCTAAGTGTAAAGCAGTCTGGGCGCTTCAACACTATTTGAGCGCATGAGCCCTGTTTGGGCGTTTTACCACTACGTAGGCGCATGAAGCCTGTTCAGGCGCATCAACACTTAGGCGCATAGGCAACTCTGGGCGTATGGGCACTATTTAGGCGCATGGCCAACACGTAGGCGCATGGGCACTTTTCTGGGTGCATGACTACTATTTGGGCGCATGACTTTAGGTGCATGAGAACACTTAGGTGCATGAGCACATTTAGGGGCATGAGGTCATTCTGGGCGCATGGAAACTTTCTGAAATATTTTCTATGCTACAAACAACACCCGATTATCGTTCTAAAATTACCCAAACACAGATCTAATATAATAAGGCTCTTAAAACATGCTAAACATCAATACTAACCCAAGAATATCCTCTAAAAACATACTACTACAAGGCACATTCAAATATCATACTAAAAACTCACTGTTTCTTTGAAAACGTTTACTTGGTATGCATAATAGCCCCAAACACTTTGAAATCAGTAAAAAAGGGGTTCTAGAAACTCACCCTGAAGCAAATCTTCAAACTAAACACTTCCACTAGCAAATTCAACTGCAAATTCTCGAACACAAGCACTAAAACATAAAGAATCTCGGTCAAGAAGTTGTGAATTTGGTTAAAACCGAACATATATCAAGAAAACTTACCTTCGCAGCTTCTTCTTCCTCTTTCTCTCTCTAAAACCAAGAACTTCTTCTCTCTTCTTCTTTTTTCAGCTGAGGATGAGGTTGAAGAAACCAAAATGGGCGGCCATACCCATTTATATAATAAAATAATAAGGTTTGTACCTTTTACACTTTTGCCCCCTCCACTTTTGTGCATTTTCCCTTCTTGCAAGATACTTTTTATTTTCTCTTCTTTAAATAAAATTTGAGGTGTTACATGGAATGCCAAAGAAAGAGTTTACAAGTGATGATCACTGTGCGGCCGCGGCAGTCGCGGTGGCAGTCACGGCGGCGGCGGCGGCAACAGCAGTAGCAGTAGCCGTAGCAGTAGCACTAGCACTAGTAGTAGCACTAGCAGTAGCACTAGCAGTAGCACTAGCAATAGCAATAGCAATAGCAATAGGAATAGTAATTGTAATAATAATAATAGTAATAATAATAATAATAATAATAATAATAATAATAATAATAATAATAATAATAATGCCAAGGCCTATCACCCAGCATGAGTGACTGATCCATAAATTTTATTTATGGGAGGCAGAAAATTTTAAGGATCATTTGGCTATCATAACAAAATATATTTTTCGTCCGGTTCAGGTCAAATTTGGTTGGATCCGTTCATCACCGGAAAACATTGTTAAAATGGTCATTAAAATCTTGTATTTGCATTTATATCAAAAAAACATATTAAAGTAATTATACTCATAAAATTGATGATATGTAATATGTTTAAAACAATTATATTTATCGTTATAATAGTTTCCAAACTCTTTAATACCTATGATGTTCAACATGTTTGAGAACAATACCAACCAGTAAATATAACATTTAATCTCTTATATATCTTGATACCAATATAAATTTATCTTTCTTGATACTTGATATATATTTTTCTTTCTACTACCTACTTGATTATTTGAGGGTAAAAGTACTTAAATTTACTAGGTTACAGACCTCAGTTAGCATGAAAATATAGTTCGTCAGACTGTAACCTTATTGTAGTGCCACCCCCGACAATGTGTTTGCCACATTGCTGCTTTCTCTTAAGT
Source organism: Flaveria linearis (assembly GCA_024085815.1). Taxonomy (NCBI): domain Eukaryota; kingdom Viridiplantae; phylum Streptophyta; class Magnoliopsida; order Asterales; family Asteraceae; genus Flaveria; species Flaveria linearis. The sequence continues at coordinate 22,642 of JABSNV010000698.1, forward strand.
TTTAAAGTTTTAAGGGGGGAAGTTACATAATTTTATGGGGGCTCGGTAGGGATTTTCATATACATATAACACTTAAACAAATTTATGGTGGGTGGTTGCCCCTTTCATCCCAATATAGATACGCCATTGCCTAACATTATCATGAACATGAATTGTCTAGTACGAATCATGCATAAAGGACATGGTGAACACCAGCTTATCAAGATACAACATTTAAAATAAAATAAAGTTAGACTATCTTTAGGACCACTCGAAAGCCTATTCCCAAATCAGTCTACGTGCATTGCGAACATTCCCCATAGACTATATTCCTGAAATACATGCTTAAAAGTATTTTGTCATCAAAAAAACTAGTGAGAACTCACAAGGTTTTAAAAAAGAGTTAAGAAAAATAGTTTAATTCAAACAAGTGTATAATAAACAAGTTTCACATCCATTTCTATACTAGACACAATGCTATCCACCAATAATGCCCTAGTCTTTGTTTGTATTATCCCATGATGCCTATGTTCCCTTATATGGACATATAATAATAGTAAACATGCATGACAAGCGGGTTTCCACTTGCACGAGGAGGCTTCCCCTAGATAGTACTATCCACTTTACTAACGGCTCTAACTACAATAAAACAAAAAGGGAGTAGACGAGACTCTCCAAGTATTGGTGTTTGGTTATAGAAGATTCTTTAAACTTGAATAGCAGCTTGCTACAATAACCTACCTATGATGTATTTTCACATTAGCCTTGTGCACATACATCATACCTTAGCTCATTAGTTTCTTTCATAGAAGATTCTATCTTTGGAAAGTTTTCTCTATAGAGTTCAAATTATTTAAATTTTTAATTTTCAATGTTTATGATGGTTATTGATAGTAATAGTGTAGGAAGACTCTTATATATCACATATGGATAGTTGATATGTTAATAATTACATATATAAATAATGTGTACTCATCCCCATTTTGTGCATTTTTGGTTGTAAATCATTCAATTAAACACTTATTTATATTTATGTTGAATGTTTTAGGTTCCAAAAGGTAGGTTGATGATTTTTGTGAAAAAATCAAGATTTGGTGAAGCTTTAAGGAGAAAAACATGCTGACATACCCATGTTCAGACCAACTTGCCCATGTTGAAAAGCTAAAATTAATTTTTTGTTGACCTGATGCAGAACATACCCATGTTACTTATGAATATGGGCATGTTCGAGCTAAAATCATGATATATACCCAATTCTCCCCCATTTGAGACATATTCACCTTTTTACACAAAACCCTAGTTCTCTGAAGCCTTTTAGGTGATTTTGAGCAAATATTTGAAGATTCAAGGCTAAGATTGAAAATCGAGCACTTTCAAGAAGATACAAACATGATCCAACCTATTTCCACTTGATTTAGTTTGAATTCATCTATATCTACTATGAGTTCTTCCATTTTCTTGAGTTTGGATATGATTTTTGTAAGTCTCATGGGCTAAACACTTATTATCACTTGGATTAGATGAAACTTAGCATGATTTAACAACTTGTATATGATTTTTGGTGATGTTTATGTTGATGCTATGATTATTCTTCAATGATTTTGTGTGTTTGTTCTAGTTTGATGAAATGTTCAACCTTGTGGGTGTTGTAAGCATGTTATATTGGAAAACCTCATGTTCTTACAAGACTTATGCATATAATTGCATCTTTTGTATGTAATGTTATGACATTTGACTAGAGTAGTGAATGAAGGTTGAAGGTTTAGTAAAATTGGTCAATGTGCATCTTTATGCTTATGATTGAGAAAACCATGGTGCATGTCATGAATCTCTCTTGTCATTGGTTATGTCAAGTGGTATCTTTTATTGACTATGTATCTTCATCTTTATTTTCTTGCTTTGTTAGATTCATTTTGCTAATTATTTACTTAAATTTTATATCCACAAATTCACTCAATTGATTGGTTAAATAATGATGATGATTTAGTATTGGCAGCCATTGTGTCCACGAATCGATACTCGGTTATTGTATAAAACTATATACTATACGATAGGTGCACTTGCCTATTATGTGTAGTTGGTTTAAGAGTGATAGTAGTTTCTTAAATTAAAACCCAATTGTGTGAAAAATCCTTACTAAAAATATATATAACATTACACACATCAATAGTATGTATATGTTGGTTTATAACGTGTGATTTCCTTTAAGTGGATTTATTACTACTTGATGTGGGTTAGGAAACCCATTTACATTAATGTGGGATATTTAGGCTAGGGAGCCAAATAAGGTATTATTTGTAGTCCGTAACCCATATGTAAACCCATGCTCTTTGGGCTTAACATCTTGAAGTATTTTGATGTCATATCCTTGCTATAGCGGAAACGCCCGGGTGTAACGAACTCGAATATCGTCATCACACATGGTATGAGAAAAATACTAAGGCGTTAAATAAATAGTTTACATCATTCTTTTGAAAACCAACCAAATAAACAAACAAGATAAATTTTAATTAAAACTAGGTCCAAGCATCCTAAGTGAGTGAGTCTTGAAACCCTAGTCTGATTATCTAAAAACATGTAAAGAAAATAGGTCAACATAATGTTTTTGAGAAACATAGATTTTTATAGCATATAAAATTGAGCAAAGATATACAATTTAAAAGCAAACCATTTACAGAAAAGATAAACAACACAAGAGTCCACAACCAACCCTAATGACATGTACCCCCACGAATGTGTCGGATTTCGATCGCCTAACCCCTAACGAGGACTCGAAAGGTTTTGTCACACCAGTGGATCCACTATCGTACTATCATTGGCGTAAAATAAGTTAATGGTTGTGTATGATAAATTAAGAGGGATTTACGATGAATGAATAATCAACTTGTTTTTTACGTTTAAATTTTCCTAGTATGAGTTTGTAATGATTTGAATTGTAAAAACAAGTTTGAGTATGATCTGATGCATGTTTTACCCGAAAAGTTGTAAAATAGGCTATGAATCTCACCTTATAATATTTGAGAAACGACTTGAACTGATCAACTGAATATTGGATGCCCTATTAATTAAGGCTTTACTTAGTTTCAAAATTAATGATGATACTAAGAAATAATTTAAATTGATGTTTTGATATGCAATACTTAAAAATATAACAAAAGATCAAAAACAAAAGTTTTGTGAAACATACTAAAATTTCATGTTCAATTTTGTATTTTTATAAGATACTTTAAAATATGAAAGAAAATTAATAGAAGGCTAAAAATTTCAAAATATTATATTAAATATCTTAACTAAATCATATCTAAAAATTAGATTTTGTTGATATTTTCTAACCCATTGAAAACCGTGACACAAGACAGCTTGTCCAGAACCTGAGCAGTTCTGCGCACTTAACTTGCTTTGGCTGTTTCGTGTTGATATTTTGTTAAACGATTGCTTTTTTCAATAAGATCGGTGGGATTAGAAAGCTAAATCAGATAAAATAATTTTCAAAAAAGAAAAGTGTTTTTGAGTCTATTTAGAAGTTGATGTAAGTTTCTGGACATAATTTAAAATTCGCATAGATATAAACTACAATGGGTTTTGATCATAGTTTTGATAAAAAGCTTTTTGGAAAATGAACAGACATAAAACTATTATAAGTTAAGTTATATATCATCATATTATACTATGATATTGATTTAAGAATTACAACAAGTTTGAAAACCTTCAACATGATCAATCCCTTTCGTAAATTATGATCTTGTGTGTTGAGGTTCGTTTGATAATCTTCGTTGCCACACTAAGGTGTATGAGCAACAAAGAATCATATCATATTAATGAAAAAGAAGAAGTAGTATAAGATTAAACTGTAAGAATGTATTGGAAATAAAAACCAAGAACAAACAAGAAAAATATTCAACACGATCAATCCCTTTTGTAAATCATGATATTTTGTGTTAAGGGCCAATTAATCATCTTTGTTCCTACACTAAGGTTTATGGGTAATAAACAATCTCTTCAATTGAAAGAAAAGAAGAACAAGAAGAAAAGTAAAAGAATGTAAAGACATTATGTAATAAAACTAAAAAAAATCAAAACTCACCTTTGAATCAAGCACTTGAACACCTTGGTGCTCTTGATGCTAGAAGAATTAGAGTGGGGGAGTTATGATTTTGTTTTTATTTTGGTGTAAAGATATTGGTAGAAAGATGCCTTGTATTTATAGTTGATGGTTAAGGGGTTCAATTATATGGTACAAAGTGGAGAAAACGTTTTATGAAATAAATTAAATAAAATAACAAAAATCATATGGATATCCTAAAATATAAGGAGGGTCACATTTGAGTTAAATGAGGCAAGTTATTGCTTGTTGACCAAATTTAGCAATTTATTAGTGTGTAATCTACTTGTTACACATGTGTAATACTTTTATTTCTTGCATTTAGAAGTATTTTTAGCCTTATAAACCTTCTAGGAATTTGTTTGATTTGTGAAAGTATAAATATTGTGCATTCCTATTGAATATAAGTCTGACTTTAAAGGCAATTGGTCATGGTTTAACAGTTATGGTTCAAATGACGCATAAGCGACATGCTAAATTTTACAACCAAAACATCAAATAAGCATGTTATGTATATGTCTTTTTAAATGAAATATGATAATGAAATTCAACTTTTATTTAGCTATAACAATAGATAAAAGAACAAGTACAAAAAATATGAAATGTTACAGTCTCCCTTAGTTAAGGGAATTTAGTCCCAAAATTAACTAAAAGATGCTAAATGATCTTGTAAAAGATGACGGTACTTGAAATTCATCAGGTCATCTCATTTCCAGGCTATCTCAGGTCCATACTTAGAATTCCAACGAATTTTCATAATACGTATATGGTTTAGCTTGAGCTTCTTGATGTCACAGTCCATGATCTCGATGGGTTCCTCAGTGAAGTGTAACTTGTCATCAATATAGATCTCCTCTAAAGGAATGTGAAGATTATCATCCACCCGACACTTTTTAAAATTAGAAATATGAAAAGTGTCATGAACATTGCTGAGTTCAGAGGTAGCTTTAGTTTATAAGCAACTGGAACAATCCTTTCCAGGATCTCAAAAGGTCCAACATATCTTAGGGCGAGTTTTCCCTTTTTCCCAAAGCAGAAAACACCTTTCCAGGAGGAAACTTTGAGTAGGACATTATCACCGACTTGAAACTCAAGAGGTTTCCTTCGGTTGTCGGTGTAACTCTTTTGACGACTAAGAGAGGCTTTAAATCTTTCTTGAATTTTGAAGATCTTGTTAGAAGTCTCTTAAATAAGTTTGAGACCTAAAATTAAGAGTTTCCAACCTCGGTCCAACATATAGGAGTTTGACACTTCCTTCCATACAAAGTCTCAAAAGGTGTGTAGTTGATATTTGTATACTAACTGTTGTTGTAGGAAAACTTGATGAGAAGTAGGTGATGATCCCAATTTCCTCCGTAATCGATTACACACATTCGAAGCATGCAAGTTTTGTATTATTCTTTTACTTTGGCCATCAGCTTTAGGATGATAGGTTGTGCTAAGATCCAAACGAGTCCCTAAGCCTTTTTGTTATGATTCCTAAAATTGGGAAGTGAAACAGCAATCACGATTTGAGATAATGGACATGGGAACCCCATGTCATGTCATGATTTCATTGATGTAGAACTTGGACAACTTTTCCATCGTGTAATCCTCACTAATGGGAAGGAAGTGAGCAGACTTGGTCAAACAGTCCACTATGACCCATATAGAGTCATGTCCACTAGAGGATCTTGAAAGTTTGGTGATTAAATCCATGGATATTTGCTCCCATTTCCATTGAAGGATTTCGGGTTGCTGAAGTAGACCAGATGGTTTCTGGAGTTCAACCTTGACCTTTGAACAGGTGAGAAATTTTTCCACATATAGGGCAATGTCTTTCTTCATACCAAGCCACCAATTGAATTCCTTAAGATCTTGGTATATCTTATCGACACCTTGATAAACTGAATAACGGGGTTGATGAGCTTCATCAAGAATAAGTTTCTGGAGGTTACTTAAATCAGGGATCCATATTCGTCCCATGAAATAGAGAAATTCATCAGACTTGGATTCTAGTTGCTTCTCTACTCCATTTGCAAGTTCTTTCTTCAACTTATCTTTAGTGATAACTTGCTTTTGTGCTTACAAGATTTAGGATTTAAGACTTGTTTGGATAATCATTCTCATAGCATGAAGATATGAGGGTTTGATTTTTTCTTTTCGACTAAGGGCATCAGCTACCATGTTGGCTTTCCCCGGGTGGCAATGGATCTCACAGTTATAGTCGTTGAGTACCTCTACCCAACTCCTCTGCCTCATGTTAAGTTCTTTCCGGTTGAAGATAAGCAGGCTTTTATGATTGATGTAAATCACGCACTTAGTACCATACATGTAATGTCTCCAAATTTTCAAGGCGAAAACCATAGCACCCAACTCAATGTCATGTGTGGTGTAGTTCTTCTTATGAATCTTAAGTTGTCTTGATGTATAGGCAATGACTTTGTCTCGTTACATTAACACGCAACCAAGACCTTGGTTTGAAGCGTCATAGTATATAGCGAAGTCATCGTTTCCTTTAGTAAGGCTCATGATGGGGGAATTGCGCAACTTATCTTTAAGAAGTTGGAAAGCATGTTCTTAGCAGAGTGAGTTCTTCTCCTAGATAAAGGGTTTGTTCTTTTGGGTCAGGGTAGTGAGAGGTAGGGCAACCTTTTAAAAAGTTCACGATGAACCTTAGACAATACCCTGCTAAACCAAGGAATGAACGAATCTAGGATGGTGTTGTTAGTGTACTCCAATTCTTGATGGCCTCAATCTTGGCTAGGTCGACATAAATACCCTTCACATTGATAACATGACCCAGGAAATGAACTTCTTTTAGCCATAAATTGCATTTCAAGAACTTGGCATAGAGTTACTCAGTCTTCAATAACTCCAGGATTTGCCCAAGGTGTATTTCATGCTCTTCCTTAGTCTTAGAGTAGATTAATATATCATCAATAAAGATGACAAAAAATTGGTCTAAGTACTATAAACTTGATTCATAAGTTCCATGAACACTGATGGTACATTGGTCAAACCAAAAGACATAACCATGAATTCATAGTGTTTATACCACGTCCTGAAGGCGGTTTTCGAGATGTCTTCTTTATGAAATCTACGTTCATGATACCCGGATTGAAGATCAATGTTTGAGAAACAGGTTGCTCCTTGCAACTAATCGAATAGATCATTGATCTTTAGTAAGGGATAACGGTTCTTGACGGTCAATTTGTTTAGCTCCCAATGATCTATGCACATGTGAAAGGATTCATCTTTCTTTTTAATGAACAGGACCGGGGCTCCCCAAGATGAGAAGCTCGATGTAATGAATCCCTTGTCCAAAAGTTCTTGGAGTTGGCTCAACAATGCTTGCTTTTCAGATAGTGCTAGACAATTTAGGGATCTCGAACTAGGTTAGCTCCAGGCACGGGATCTATCTGAAACTCGACTTGTCGGACAGGAGGAAGTCTGGAAAATCATCAAGAAAACTTCTGTGAAATCTCTAATGATTGGTATGTCTTGCATCTATCTCTCTTCAGCTTTTTTATCTATAACATGGCCAAGAAAGCTTAGTATTTCTTCCTTAAATATCTACGTGTCTTCATGCAAGAGACAATCTTTAGGCCACAACAAGGTCTTTCCCTAAAGATTCTCAAAGTATCTCCAAATGGTAAAAGGATGCAGACGAGTTTTTCAAAACAACATATTTCAGCATGATTAGTGGACAGCCAGTCCATCCCTATGATGACGTCAAAACTTCGAAGACTAACAGGAATCAGGTCCATAGTGAAGGTATGATTGTTGAGGGTCAAAGTGCAAGCATGGGCAACAGAATGAACATTGGTAATTTTACCATTAGCTACTCCTACGGTATAAACAGGTTCTGATATGGCACGACTTGCTTTAAGTAAAGGTTACTATTTGACAAACACAAAACCTTTGTCCGTATCGGTATCAAACAAAATGGAAACAAAATGATCATTGATAAGAAACATACATATAATGACAGAAGGATCCTCATAAGCCTCATTTGCCCCATAGTAAAGGCACGAGCACGGGAACCTTGGTTGTTGTTTAATTTGGGCAATGGTTCCAGAAATGATAAGTGCCTCACACTCAAAGCAAACTCTATTATTACCACCGGTAGGAACCATAGCATTTTTGGCATTAGGCTTTGTAGGCACACGACAAGTTTGGGATAGATGCCCAAACCTTCCATAGTTGTTGCACACTCGGTATTGATTCCCAACATGATGATGGTGATTACATTTTGCACATTGTGGGAGTGTCCATGTATACCCCTTTTTAGTAGGAACTTGGTTATTAGGGGTAACATGGGTAACCGGAGTAACAGGAGTTACCGTAGCAAAGTTCTTCACAGCCTTTTGCTTCTTATGATGGTGGTCATACTTCTTCACCACCTCTTCCCTAGCCCTTTTCTCACCCTTTTTAAATAGTATCCTGATTTAACTAAATCATCAATGAGGGATGCAACTAACCGAATTGCATCCTCTAATGTTGTAGGAGAGCTACCCATGGCAGTACCTCGAATTTAGGTAGGTAGACCCCCTATGTAACAGTCAATCATTCTACTCGGAGGAGTTACCAAGTGTGGGACCAAGGTGCATAATTCATGAAAATGAGTGGTGTATGCTTCATGGTCGGCACCTTCCATAGGGTGGTCCCACATCTCGACCTCAAGATTTTTTAGCTCATTCTTAGGACAAAATACTTCGATTATGATTTCTTGAAGATCATCCCAATACATAGCCAAAGCAGCATCTCGACCTCTAGTCCTTTTCTTAATGTTCCACCAAGTAAAAGCTCATTTCTACTATATGTAGTGGATCACACTTACTCTCTGTTTTACTTTAATTCTAAAAATTCCTTTGTTAATAGGTTTGGTTTGCTCTTTTTTATGTGTAGTTGTATTCAGTGTGTCTAATATTTGAACCACTTGGTTTGTTCGTTAAGTTTAGTATTCAGCCCAGATTAGTACTTAGTTTAATGTTCATTCTGTGTTATTCCTATTTATTTATTTATTTTGATTGGACTTGTTAGGACTTAGTTTAATGTTCATTCTGTGTCATTATTGTTTTTTTATTTATTTTGATTGGACTTGTTTCTTTATTTGGATATAATTCAATTATGTTTAATTTATTTTAAACTTGATTATGTGATATGTTAATCTAAAATCTGATACTCGAGCAACACTTTCTACGGGGGTTCCATAGACTTGTCATTGCGACATCGATGACTTGTGATATGTGAATAAATTCATCTTTATTTATACTTAATTATGTTTAATTTGGATTTTGTAGTTTTGGATGGTTGATTGATGATTTCAAAAGAAAACGACAAGAAATGCATGAAGATTTTGGAAGTTTAGAAGTTATTATGGTCATGACTGATTCTGTCAAGACCATAACATACATCAGGCCCCTTTTTCCTGCGCATTATGGTCATGACTGACTTTGTCATGGCCATAACACGCATCAGGACCCCTTTTAAGCCCTTCTTCTTCTTCATTTTGGAAGAGACGAATTTTGGAGTATAAACCCAAGTTATTCTCCTTTCTTGAGGCAACTTTGAAGGAGTTTTTTCAAGAGTTCAAGCTAGGTTGAAGATCAAGCATTTTCAAGGAAGATTCAACTCCACACAACCCACCTCTACCCATTATTGGTCTGAAAATCTCTAGATCTGTCATGTTTTCTTCCATTGTTATGAGCTTGGTTATGGTTTTTGTAAGCCTAATGGGCTAAACACTCTTTATCACTTAGATTAGATGAAGCTTAGCTTACTTTGACATTTTACAAGTAACTCTTGGTGATGATTAGGTCAATGTTTATTACAAGGCTATGAATGTTCTTCAATGACTGTGTATGCTTGTTAAAATTGATGAAATGATGAATCTTGGGGGTGTTATAATCATATATTGTTGAAAAATTTGTGTTTTAGAACATCTATTCATAAAATGCATACATTAGTGTGTGGTTTATGGTATTTGGCAAGGAGTGGTAAATGAAAGTTGATTATTTAGTCAAGTTGAACAAGTGTGCATCCAAATACATATGTTTGTAAAAACCAATGTTTTTGTTATGTGTAATTATATTCAATGTGTCTGATATTTGATCCACTTGTTTTGTTTGTTAAAATTTAGTATTCAGTCCAGATTAGGACTTAGTTTAATGTTCATTCTGTTTTATTATTATTTATTTATTTATTTTGATTGGACTTGTTTCTTTATTTGGATATAACTCAATTATGTTTAATTTATTTTAACTTGATTACATGATCTGTTAATCTGAACTTTGATACCCTAGCAACACTTTCTGTGGGGGTTCCATAGACTTGTCATTTCAACATCGATGACTTGGCACCATCTGTAAGGCCCTGTTCCCGGAGACCTCACAGTTGGTCATTCATAGCACTAAACATACATAATATTATACATTTCATAAAACATTACAGCGAAAGTCATTGACAAAAAACATTCATTTTATTAATAATTACTATTGTTATGCAATACAACATTGCTAAACTACAAAAGACAACATCCTTTGATTGCATTACAAAAAAACAATAATAATATACGTGAATGGATGCCAGTCTTGCCCCGCCAAGTAGCCTCCCTGCGTGCCATCCTCAGCAACCATTACCTGCCAACTGAAAATGCATAAAAGTCAGCATTGCTGAGTGAGTTCTAGTTTTTATGTATTAAAATACTTCATACATTTCGTACGTGAAAATACCCTCTTTCCTTAAAATACTTTCTTTGCTTTCGCACGTGATCATTCATCATACATACAACAATGTATAACCTTGTTCATCATTCTTTATCACACGTGTTCATTCATTTCGTACTTATCCTTTCGTTCGTTTTGTACTTTATCTTTATCGTTTGTTTCATACTTTATCATTATCGTTCGTTTCATACTTTATCTTTATCATTCGTTTCGTACTTTATCATTATCGTTTGTTTCGTACTTTATCATTATCGTTCATTTCGTACTTTATCTTTATCGTTTGTTTCATACATTATCATTATCGTTCATTTTGTACTTAATTATTATCTTTCACTGATTCTAGATCCTGCTAAGCTTTTCCCCCATCATGACCCAAAGCCACCATTCTAGGCACAAAGCCCCATTTCTAACTGGCACAAAGCCGTATCATATCTTGGCACAAAGCCTGGGGTCGAATGACAAGGATCCCGTTTCATACTATGGGTTCAGTCACCAAGACTGATCCCTCTATGTGTGAACCCTAACGGGTTAGTCAAAATCGTATGTTATAAAACACACAGTTGAGCTAACAACTCTCAAGGAGTTGTGATCCTCCTTTAAATCTGCTTGCAAGCATTTTCTTTCTTTCATTATGTTTCACTTTTCATCTTTGTTATCTTTCGCTTCGTTATGTTTGCTTTACGTTCATTCACACATATGTCATACTACGTAAAGTCACAACATAATACTTGACGTATATTAAAATATAAAATATACGTTTTGAAAACTATTGAAAGATAGCACATCACGCACATATGCATAAAATACATTCATCATCACTTCCTATATATTCTATGCATAAACCCTCACATATTCATGCTTAGAATAGTCCAAAACAGTCCATAAGTCAAACTAGGGTCAAACCCTAAAATTCTATTTTTCTCAAAATTTCAAAAAATTTTCTAAGTGTTGGGCGTATGGGAACTATTTGGGCGCATGAAGATTGTTTGGGCGTTTCTCCACTATGCAGGCACATGAACCTATACTTAAATGTTTCAACACTTAGGCGCATAAGCCCCTTGGCCGCATGGGCACTATTTAGGCGCATCACCCTACACTTAGTCATTTCTTCAAAAATTTAGGGCATGAACTACTGTTCAGACGCATCAACTTTCACTTAGCCCTAGAAACGCACTATTTAGGTGCATCACCCTACACATGGGTCTAGAAACTCACCTTTTCTGCCTCCAAGCTCAACATTTTTGAACTTGAACTCTCCAAAAGTTTCTAACACCTATACATGTCAAAAACACATACCTGAACACATGTACACACATAAGAACATCTAGAAATCGGTTTCATGGTCAAAAATCATAAAAAACGAACCAATTATGCTAAAATTTGCTTACCTTGGCTGAATTCAGCTACTTTCTCTCTCTAAAGCCAAAGATCTTTCTGCTTTCTCTCTCTAAAATGTCAAGCAGTTGATGTGATCAGAGAAGTGGGCGGCCATGCCCACTTTAAACAAAATAATAATATTATTTTGACCTTTTTACATTTTAGCCCCTCCACTTTGGCTCTCTTTTCTTTTCTTTCTAATTACATTTGTTTTCCTCTTTCTCCTTTCTTTTCTTTTATTTTAATTAACCAAAATTTCCGGTTGTTAGAAGTCCACCCCCCTTAAAGAGGTTTCGTCCCTGAAACCCGTCACTCTTCGAATAACTGTGGGTAATGCTATCTCATCTCTTCTTCATCCTCCCACATAGACTCCGAACCCTTTCGGTGTTTCCACTGCACACGCACCCATGGAACCACTTATTCCTCAACTTACTTTCCTTTTGATCAATGATTGCCACTGGTTGCTCAATGTAATTGAGCCATTCATCCACTTCGATATCGTCTAGTGGTACAATCATATATTCATCAGCTAAGCACTTTCTCAGATGAGATACATGGAATGTCGGATGAATTCCACTTAACTCATCTGGCAATTCTAACCGATAGGCCACCTCTCCTACTCGTGCGATGATTCGGAAAGGCCCTATGTACCTCGAGCTTAGCTTGCCCCACCTCCGGAACCGAATGATTCCTTTCCAAGATGAGACCTTCAACATAACTCGGTCGCCCACCTTGAATTCGATCGGTCTACGCCTCTTGTCGGCGTACGACTTTTGTCTATCTTTAGCCGCTTTCATGAAAGCCTTGATCTTTTCTAACTTTTCAGTTGTAGCCTCGATCACTTCAAGGCTTCCCAGCTCTTTCTGTCCAATATCACCCCAACATACGAGTGTCCTACACCTCCTACCGTATAGCATCTCATAAGGTGGAATACCAATACTGGCATGGTAACTGTTGTTATATGAGAATTCTGTCAACGGTAAGTGATCATCCCAACTTCCTCCAAAATCAATCACACACGCTCAAAGAATATCCTCAAGCATCTGGATCGTCCTCTCCGACTAACCACCTGTCTGAGGATGATAAGTTGTGCTAATATGTGGCCGTGTTCCCATCACATCATGGAATCTCTTCCAAAATTTCGATGCAAATCAGGTGTCACGATCCGACACAATAGACACAGGCACACCATGATGAGCTACAATCTCTTTAATGAACAGATCCACTAATCTTTCTGATGAATACGTCTCGCAGATTGGTAGGAAATGAGCACTCTTGGTCAAACGATCAACAATCACCCAAATGGTATCGCACCCCCTCACTGTCTGAGGTAGCTTAATAATAAAGTCCATGCTGATGTGCTCCTACTTACACTCGGGTATATCCAATGATTAGATCTTCCCGTATGGTTTCTGATGTTCTGCCTTCACTTGAAAACAAGTAAAGCACTTGCTCACGTACTCTACTACATCACGCTTCATTCCCAGCCACCAATAATCTATCTTCATGCCCTGATACATCTTCGTTGCACCAGAATGAATCGAGTATCGAGTCTTACGAGCTTCATCCATAATTTGCCCCGTAGGTCTCCGTAACGAGGGATCCATATCCGTCTGTTTCGGTTCCTAACACCGAGAGTGTTTTCACCCAATTCTGTGACTAACCCTCTCATCATTTCAGAGTTAAGGCAATCTTCTTCCAACGCTTCTTCTTGAAAGCCTTTCACTTAGGTCATCACATCAGCGGTTGTAACGACCCGAATTTCGTATTATGTAATTAAAACACAATTAATGGATCATGTGTTAAAACCTAATATTTTAAAATATGTTAAAGGTTAAATATTTAAGACTTAACTAGAAAATTTCTAGTTAGTTAATAGTGTTGGAAAATGAAAAATGATAACTAGAGGGGTGGATCTTGCCAATAGAGGAAACTTAAACATGGATATGTATGGTTTGTCATACATTTGGTGAGCATTGTTGCTCATTCACGTTCACACACACAAGAGGAGAAGAGAAAAAGGGTTTTGGTCATCTCATGCTCAAATTGTTGGTGATTCTAGTGCAAGATCCGAAATTGAACCCTAGAAATCATTCTTCATCTCATCAAGAGCTACAAGTAAGTGTTATTTGATGTTCTTGAGGTGTAAAATCGTCACCCACATGATGGGTGTAGAAATTGGTGGTTTAAACATGAAATCCTAGTGTTATAGTGCTAGATGATCATGTGTATGTGTGTATTATAGTAACTAGATGTGTAATTTCTCCTTAATTGAAGGTTTACATGAACCATGGAAATGGGTTTAGTTACTAGAAGGTTAAACTAAGGATTCTTCATGTAAACTAGTTGCTAGTTGTAGAATCCATGTTCATTTTTGTAGAAATGTGATTAGGTGCATAACCTTTGGTTGAAATTGATGAATCACATGTGTGTTATGCGATTTGGGTGTAAAACTAGCTTGATGATGTTTAAAAGCTAGTAAATAACCAATATGTTAAGTTATGCACATAAGGTGTTTGATGAAATGCCTAAATTAGATGAAAATCATGAATGAACTACTTAATTGCAAGAATGTGCAATGTGAAAGCCTAGATTGTAGGTTAAATGTGATAAATGGTCAAATAGACCATATGTGTGATTAAATGAATGTTATGTGTTAAATGGGTCCTTAAAATGGTAATAGGAAGTGGTGTGGCAAGCGGATCCAAGGGAACCGGGAAGGAACACGTTTGATTGACCACTTAAACCTTCCGGACTCAAGGTAAGACATTCTTTAAATTGAGCATAACAAAGCAAAGGCATGAGTCACAATGTGTGTGACCATGTGCTTATAAGCTCAAACAAAAATGAAAACCACGTGTAAAAAGGATAAATAGTTGACTTGCACCGTATGTGAGCTTCTATGACAAATGATTCACGACGTGCGTGAACATAAAGGAAAATAACGGCATGAGTCACAATGTGTGTGACCATGTGCTCATAAACTCAAACAAAATGAAAACCACGTTTAAAAAGGATAAATAGTTGACTCGCACCGTATGTGAGCTTCTATGACAAATGATTCACGACGTGCGTGAACATAAAGGAAAATAACACTCTAGTGTTATACCACATGGTTGTGGAACAGAACGAGTCACAACGTGTGTGACCGTCCCATGAAAATGGGAAGAAAGGACAAACCCGGATTAAAGTGATTCACATCGTGTGTGAACACTAGGGTAAAGGGTTATCCCTACGATCTGCAACGTGTGTGGACGTTGGGTAACGCCAAGGAAAGCGGTCGTTCGTGAAAGAATGGCAAACCGCTCAATAAAATGGGATTTGACCCTATAAGGGGCAAATTCGGTATAAAAAGGAAAATTTGCTTTATGATAAGCAAATGGGATGGGTTGGGTCTAAGAACTCACCAAACATATGTAATATGTTATAATAGACCGGTTCCATGGTTGTCGGGACGGTCGGTAGCTCTAAAGAATAAATGAACCATAATTGGGTTAATTAAGGAATTAAATACCAAACAATTAAAAAATTTTGGTATATTGCCAAGAGTCGGGTTAGACTCGTTGAAACTCCGTGGGAATCACATATATGATTAAATATGTTATTTCTAGGTGTTTGAAACAATCGGGATCGAAAGGGGTGGCTCGGGAACGCGAAACGACCTTTAACGGGTCAAAAATATAGGTTTGGCTGCAGGTGCCACCGTAGCTTACGGTGGTACCGTAAGTTACGGTAGGTCCTGGGCGGTTTATAGCTACCGTAAGCCAGAAAGTTACCACCGTACACAAACTGAGGCCACCGTAACTTACGGTGGCTACCGTAAGTTACGGTAGGCCCAATTCCCAGTTTTTGTCGATTATTGTTATAACGCGTTACGAGTCCGTTTAAACCCCCGTAAAGACCCGAAATGAATGTTAGAATGTACTTACTTAGTTCCTATGAACTAATGGATGTCTAAACGTGTGTTTTCAGGTGTTACGGGACCGGAAGGCTAAAGTGATCGATAGTGCAAACAAGGATCGAACGGGACTTGCATACGCGATTCTTTTGTAGAAATTAACGCGTTAACATTATTTTGAAACTTCTTATTATGTGTTTATGTAAATGGATTATTAAACTTCATTCTTGAGTGTCGGTTGACACGAAACACATATTTTGGAAGCTAAATGTTAATGAAATTTTCTGGGACCAAATTTTCGCATGTTTAATTAACTTAAACGGTCTCTTTGGAGGTCCGGGTGTTACAAGTTGGTATCAGAGCCAACGGTTTGAGAGATTCAAGTGCGTCGCGAACACTTGGACTCAAACTTTTGAGCTCTAGATATGAGAAATGCAAGCGTTCGATCCAAGAAGCCGATCACTGAGCCTAAAGGTACAAGGTTAGTGTGCCGTTTATAAACGTAACAGGCTTGACACATGTATGATATATGTATGAAATATGTATGATATGAATCATATGAATTGATTGAACCTAGCTTCTTGACTTAAGTTTGGAATAATGGAACTAAGAAGGCATCCGTGTGGTGAGCTTGTTGCTAGGCCTGGCCAGTCTAACAACAATCAAAGGCACGCGAATGGATTCTTAGGGATGTTGTTTTAAACTTAAGGATGGAAATGGGTATTGTGTGAATAGGGTTAGGCCCTAGTGATAGTAGAATCATAAGCATCGGTGTATATGCTATAGATTACGTACATGGTACTAACGCAAAGGTAAATTGTCACAGTCTTAGGTCATGGCTGGTGACGATCACGTGATCAATATAGAGAATCACGAGACCCATCCCGATGATGCAACACGGGAATTGGTCAAGGAAGAAGTTGGCAAGGCTTTTGAGGCTTTATTGCCGGGATACATCGAGGATGTACGCAGAGATCTACGGGATCTCATTCAACAAGAGTTTGTGGCGCTGAAGGCTGACAAAGAAACTGAAAGGCCAACAAAGAAAGTGACCTATAAGGAGTTCGTTGCATGCAACCCTACAACGTTCAAGGGTGAGGTCGATCCACTACTTAGTCAAAGGTGGATCAAAGATATGGAAAGTGCCTTTGAAACCTCACACTGCGAAGAATCTGATGAAGTGAGGTTTGCTGCAAGCCAACTCCGGGAACGAGCTAAAGACTGGTGGGAATTGCAACGGGATGAGAAGGGGCGGGAAGGTATCAAAAGTATGACTTGGGAAGAATTTAAGAAGTTGTTCACAAAGCGGTTTTGCCCACAAGCCGCTATCAACAGAATAGCAGAAGAATTCCTACAGTTACGACAAAAAGATGAAAGTATTGATACCATCACGGCCATCTTCTACGACAAAGCCAAGTTTTGCCCACAGTTGCTCCAGGATGAAAGGATGTGGATTAACCACTACTATGGCATGTTGAGTGCCAAGTATCGAGAGTTTCTTACACCGTCCAAATGTGAAACTCTAGCGGAGCTTATCGATTGTGCTAGGGATCGAGAAGCGGAATTGAAAAGACAAGTTGATCGTGGGGAGAAGCGTGCGGCTGAAACGGAGACGGGTTCGTCTAAGAAAGCCAAGATTTCATCTTCATCAAACAAGTCTGGGAACGACAAAGACTCCAAACATTGCAAGATTTGTAAAAAGAAGCATGGGGGAGTTTGTAGATACGGATCTAAAAATTGCTTCAAGTGTGGAAAGTCGGGTCATTCGACATCTCAATGCACAAGCCCGCTAAGTGTGTGCTACAACTGTTACAAACCGGGCCACAAAAAGAGCGAATGTCCGGAACTAAAGAAGGATGGTACAAGTCAATCCTCGGTTGCTCAAGGTTCGGGGAAAAAGGGTGATGGAGGAAAAGCTAAGGCGAGAACTTTCTTGATTACGGCGGAAGAAGCCAAATCTATAGCCGACGTTGTGACGGGTACCTTTCTCGTCAACTCACTACCTGCTTATGTGCTATTTGACTCGGGTGCTAATAGATCGTTTGTTTCGGTTAAATTTGCGAGTCATTTTTCCATGGTGTTAGACAACTTACCTAGTCCTTTAGAGATTGAGGTAGCGGATTCAAAAACGTTCTTAGTGTTCAACGTTTATCGAAATTGCATACTTACCATCGAAGGTGAGGATTATACGGTCGACTTAATACCCATGACACTCGGGGAGTTTGATGTAGTAATTGGTATGGATTGGCTTTCCATGTACCACGCCAATATAGTTTGCAATCGCAAGTGCATCCAATTGATATCTCCGAGTGGTTATGAGGTAATAATCCAAGGTGCAAAACGCGGTGGCGTAGCTTTATGTTCTTTGGTCAAAGCAATGAAATACATGAGCCATGGGGGACAATCGTTCTTAGCCTATGTAATAGACACAGAAACGAAAGTTCAAGTGTTGGAAGATATTCCGGTTGTACGGGATTTTCCAGATGTCTTTCCGGAGGATTTGCCGGGAGTCCCACCGGAACGGGAGGTCGAGTTTCGAATCGACCTAACCCCGGGAGCTAAACCCATTGCAAAGGCTCCCTATCGCTTGGCGCCATCGGAGCTCCAAGAGTTAATGACACAATTGCAAGATCTTTTAGACAAGGGGTTCATACGTCCGAGTACTTCGCCATGGGGAGCACCGGTTCTTTTCGTGAAAAAGAAGGATGGAAGTCTTCGGATGTGTATCGACTATAGAGAGTTGAACAAGGTGACGGTTAAGAACCGTTACCCATTGCCTAGGATTGATGACCTATTCGATCAGTTGCAAGGTGCATCGTGGTTTTCGAAAATCGACTTACGGTCGGGTTATCATCAGTTGAAGGTAAAGGAAGAAGACATCCCCAAGACGGCATTTCGTACTAGATACGGACATTATGAGTTCCTTGTGATGTCTTTCGGGTTGACAAACGCCCCGGCGGCATTCATGGATTTGATGAATAGGGTGTGCCGACCCATGTTAGACCGATCTGTCATTGTATTCATAGATGATATCCTTATTTATTCTAAAAATGAAGGTGATCATGCTTGTCACTTGCGTGAAGTTCTCGAAACGCTTCGTCGGGAGAAATTGTTCGCAAAATTCTCCAAGTGTGCCTTTTGGTTGCGAGAGGTACAATTCTTGGGTCATGTGGTAAACTCGGAGGGTATACACGTAGACCCCACAAAGATTCACGCGGTGACCAAATGGAGTCCACCCAAGACTCCCACGGAGATTAGAAGCTTTCTTGGGTTAGCCGGATATTATCGGAGATTCATTCAAGACTTTGCTAAGATTGCTTCTCCTTTAACCAAGCTTACCAAGAAAGAGGTGAAGTTCCTATGGGGTGAAGAGCAAGAGAAAGCCTTTCAAGAGTTAAAGTCGAAATTGACTCAAGCTCCGGTTTTGTCTTTACCCGAGGGAACCGACGATTTTGTGGTATACTCGGATGCTTCCTACTCCGGTTTGGGTTGTGTTCTAATGCAAAGGGGCAAGGTGATTGCTTATGCCTCGAGACAACTGAAAGTGCATGAAAGGAACTACCCAACCCATGATCTTGAACTAGCCGCGGTGGTGTTCGCGTTAAAGATCTGGAGGCATTATCTATATGGTGTAAAGTGTACGATTTACACGGACCATAAGAGTTTAAAGTACTTCTTTACGCAAAAGGAGTTAAACATGAGACAAAGGCGGTGGATGGAATTGCTAAAGGATTATGATTGTGAAATTCTATATCATCCGGGAAAGGCCAATGTCGTGGCTGACGCCTTGAGTCGAAAGGAGGATCATACTCCTATCAAAATAACCGCAATGAAGATAACCGTTATATCCGAAGTGGTTGAACGAATCAAGGAAGCACAAACTGAAGCGCTAAAGGAAGAAAATTTGAAGAAAAATCGAATCAAAGGTCAAACTCAAAACTTGGAAGATGATAGTCAAGGATTGAAAACAAGATGGGGTCGGGTTTGGATACCACCTACTTGTACCTTGAAGAATGATCTATTGGATGAAGCCCATAAATCCAAGTATTCAATTCACCCGGGAGCGACTAAGATGTATAGAGACCTTCGGGTTAACTATTGGTGGCCGGGCATGAAACGCGATATTGTCAAATACGTGGAGAAATGCTTAACTTGTTTGCAAGTGAAGGCGGAACATCAAAAACCTCATGGTGAATTGCAACCGTTGGATATTCCGGAATGGAAATGGGAAAAGATAACAATGGATTTGATTACTAAACTTCCAAGAACGAAGAAAGGGTACGATGCGATATGGGTTGTTGTCGATCGATTGACCAAGAGCGCTCATTTCCTTCCTATTCGTGAGACTTACAATTCGGAGAAAATGGCGGAGGTTTACGTGAACGAAATAGTGTCACGACACGGGGTGCCTGTGTCGATTGTGTCCGATAGAGACACACGGTTTACTTCCAAGTTTTGGAGGAAATTTCAAGCGGAGATGGGGACAAAGCTATTGCTAAGCACGTCATACCATCCTCAAACCGACGGACAAAGTGAAAGAACCATTCAAACATTAGAAGACATGCTACGAGCGTGTGTTCTTGACTTTGGGGGTAGTTGGGATGAGTATTTGCCTTTGGCGGAATTTTCTTACAATAATAGCTACCACTCCACCATTGAGATGCCTCCGTATGAAGCTTTATATGGAAGAAAATGCCGAACTCCTATTTGTTGGGGAGAAATTGGTCCGCGGGAACTCGCTGGCCACGATACGATAATGAATACGGATGAAAAGATTAAGCAAATCCGTGCTCGCATGAAGGCGGCGCAAGACCGTCAGAAAGCTTACGCGGATAAGCGTAGACGACCCATCGAGTTTGAGGTGGGCGATTTGGTTTTGTTAAAGGTTTCCCCATGGAAGGGTATTATACGATTCCGGAAGCGGGGAAAGTTGAGTCCGAGGTTTATCGGGCCGTTTAAAATCATCGCACGTGTGGGTAAAGTTGCTTACCGGTTGGAATTGCCGGAAGAGCTTCAAGGAATTCACAACACGTTCCATGTATCTTACTTGAGGAAGTGTTTGGCTGATGAGTCGGCCTATGTCCCGTACGAGGATTTGGAAGTTGATGACAGATTGAACTATATCGAGAAGCCGGTGGCTATCTTGGATAGAAAGGTCAAACAACTGAGAAACAAGACACTCAATCAGGTGAAGGTGCAATGGAAGAATCGTAAGGGATCCGATGCCACTTGGGAATCGGAAGATGAAATGAGGAAGTCTTATCCTCATCTATTTGATTAGTATGTAAAGTTTCGGGGACGAAACTCTCTTTAGAGGGAGAGACTTGTAACGACCCGAATTTCGTATTATGTAATTAAAACACAATTAATGGATCATGTGTTAAAACCTAATATTTTAAAATATGTTAAAGGTTAAATATTTAAGACTTAACTAGAAAATTTCTAGTTAGTTAATAGTGTTGGAAAATGAAAAATGATAACTAGAGGGGTGGATCTTGCCAATAGAGGAAACTTAAACATGGATATGTATGGTTTGTCATACATTTGGTGAGCATTGTTGCTCATTCACGTTCACACACACAAGAGGAGAAGAGAAAAAGGGTTTTGGTCATCTCATGCTCAAATTGTTGGTGATTCTAGTGCAAGATCCGAAATTGAACCCTAGAAATCATTCTTCATCTCATCAAGAGCTACAAGTAAGTGTTATTTGATGTTCTTGAGGTATAAATCGTCACCCACATGATGGGTGTAGAAATTGGTGGTTTAAACATGAAATCCTAGTGTTATAGTGCTAGATGATCATGTGTATGTGTGTATTATAGTAACTAGATGTGTAATTTCTCCTTAATTGAAGGTTTACATGAACCATGGAAATGGGTTTAGTTACTAGAAGGTTAAACTAAGGATTCTTCATGTAAACTAGTTGCTAGTTGTAGAATCCATGTTCATTTTTGTAGAAATGTGATTAGGTGCATAACCTTTGGTTGAAATTGATGAATCACATGTGTGTTATGCGATTTGGGTGTAAAACTAGCTTGATGATGTTTAAAAGCTAGTAAATAACCAATATGTTAAGTTATGCACATAAGGTGTTTGATGAAATGCCTAAATTAGATGAAAATCATGAATGAACTACTTAATTGCAAGAATGTGCAATGTGAAAGCCTAGATTGTAGGTTAAATGTGATAAATGGTCAAATAGACCATATGTGTGATTAAATGAATGTTATGTGTTAAATGGGTCCTTAAAATGGTAATAGGAAGTGGTGTGGCAAGCGGATCCAAGGGAACCGGGAAGGAACACGTTTGATTGACCACTTAAACCTTCCGGACTCAAGGTAAGACATTCTTTAAATTGAGCATAACAAAGCAAAGGCATGAGTCACAATGTGTGTGACCATGTGCTTATAAGCTCAAACAAAAATGAAAACCACGTGTAAAAAGGATAAATAGTTGACTTGCACCGTATGTGAGCTTCTATGACAAATGATTCACGACGTGCGTGAACATAAAGGAAAATAACGGCATGAGTCACAATGTGTGTGACCATGTGCTCATAAACTCAAACAAAAATGAAAACCACGTTTAAAAAGGATAAATAGTTGACTCGCACCGTATGTGAGCTTCTATGACAAATGATTCACGACGTGCGTGAACATAAAGGAAAATAACACTCTAGTGTTATACCACATGGTTGTGGAACAGAACGAGTCACAACGTGTGTGACCGTCCCATGAAAATGGGAAGAAAGGACAAACCCGGATTAAAGTGATTCACATCGTGTGTGAACACTAGGGTAAAGGGTTATCCCTACGATCTGCAACGTGTGTGGACGTTGGGTAACGCCAAGGAAAGCGGTCGTTCGTGAAAGAATGGCAAACCGCTCAATAAAATGGGATTTGACCCTATAAGGGGCAAATTCGGTATAAAAAGGAAAATTTGCGTTATGATAAGCAAATGGGATGGGTTGGGTCTAAGAACTCACCAAACATATGTAATATGTTATAATAGACCGGTTCCATGGTTGTCGGGACGGTCGGTAGCTCTAAAGAATAAATGAACCATAATTGGGTTAATTAAGGAATTAAATACCAAACAATTAAAATATTTTGGTATATTGCCAAGAGTCGGGTTAGACTCGTTGAAACTCCATGGGAATCACATATATGATTAAATATGTTATTTCTAGGTATTTGAAACAATCGGGATCGAAAGGGGTGGCTCGGGAACGCGAAACGACCTTTAACGGGTCAAAAATAGGTTTGGCTGCAGGTGCCACCGTAGCTTACGGTGGTACCGTAAGTTACGGTAGGTCCTGGGCGGTTTATAGCTACCGTAAGCCAGAAAGTTACCACCGTACACAAACTGAGGCCACCGTAACTTACGGTGGCTACCGTAAGTTACGGTAGGCCCAATTCCCAGTTTTTGTCGATTATTGTTATAACGCGTTACGAGTCCGTTTAAACCCCCGTAAAGACCCGAAATGAATGTTAGAATGTACTTACTTAGTTCCTATGAACTAATGGATGTCTAAACGTGTGTTTTCAGGTGTTACGGGACCGGAAGGCTAAAGTGATCGATAGTGCAAACAAGGATCGAACGGGACTTGCATACGCGATTCTTTTGTAGAAATTAACGCGTTAACATTATTTTGAAACTTCTTATTATGTGTTTATGTAAATGGATTATTAAACTTCATTCTTGAGTGTCGGTTGACACGAAACACATATTTTGGAAGCTAAATGTTAATGAAATTTCTGGGACCAAATTTCCGCATGTTTAATTAACTTAAACGGTCTCTTTGGAGGTCCGGTGTTACAGCGGTCATAACCAACTGATAAGTTTTCACCCAAATCGGCTCGGGTCTCTCCTTCGACTGAGAGAATCGGCCACAACGCAGGCCTTACTCGGATGGTAATAAATCTCACAGTCATAATCCTTGATGAGCTCTAACCACCTCCTCTGTCTCATGTTGAGATCCTTTTACTCAAAGAAATACTTTAAGCTCTTGTGGTCCATGAAGATCGTGCACTTCGTCCCGTACAGATAGTGCCTCCAAATCTTCAACGCGAAGACCACTGCTGCTAACTCCAAATCATGGGTGGGATAATTGACTTTGTGGGTTTTCAGCTCTCAGGATGCGTAGGCTATTACCCTTCCATGTTGCATTAACACGTAACCTAGCCCCAAATAAGAAGCATCTGAATACACCACTAAGTCTTCACTACCTTCGGGTAATGTCAAGACTCGAGCTCGAGTCAATCTCGTCTTTAACTCCTCAAAAGCACACTCCTGTTCCCGACCCCATACAAACTTCACATCCTTACGAGTTAATTTAGTCACAGGTGAGGCTACCTTGGAGAAGTCCTGGATGAATCTCCTGTAATAACCCGCCAAACCCAAGAAACTACGAATCTTGGATGGCGTCATTGGATACTTCCATTGCATCATTGCCTCAACCTTTGCCGGGTCCACCATAATTCCTTCAGCATTCACCACGTGACCCAGAAATTGAACTTCACGTAACTAGAAAGCACACTTAGAGACTTTGGCATACAACTTTTCTCTTCTAGGTGTCTCTAATACTTCGAGTATGTAGTCGGCATGTTCTTCCTCGCTCCTTGAATAAATCAGGATATCATCAATAAACACAATCACTGATTTATCTAACATGGACCGACACACTCGGTTCATTAAGTCCATAAAGGTAGCTGGCGCGTTAGTCAAACCGAAAGACATAACGAGGAACTCGTAATGTCCATAACGCGTGCGAAAAGCTGTCTTAGGGATATCTCGCTCCTTTACCTTCAACTGATGGTAACCAGATCGAAGATCTATGCTCGAGAACCAACTGGCACCTGGAGCTGGTCAAACAAGTCATCAATCCTCGGTAACGGATACCGATTCTTCATTGTCAGCTTATTCAGCTCTCTGTAGTAGATGCACATCCGCATACTACCATCCTTCTTCTTCAAAAACAATACCGGAGCACCCCAAGGAGAGATGCTCGGTTCGATAAACCCTTTATCTATCAACTCCTGCAGTCGATCCATTAGTTCCTTCATCTCGGTAGGAGCTAATCGATACGGTGCTTTGGCAACGGGTCGAGCACCGGGTACCGATCAATCTGAAACTCAATCTCATGATCTGGTGGCACGCCTAACAAGTCTTCTGGAAACACATCTGGAAAGTCACGCACAACCGGCACATCAGACAGTTGGGGTACTGACACATCCACATCTTTCACGTAGGCCAGGTAGGCACTACATCCATGCTTATGTACTTTCCTGCCACCGCCATCGAGATCACCTTTGGAACCGTAGTGACGTGATCACCGTAAACCGTCACCGAACTCCGATCAGGCGCAATTAATCAAATCATCTTCTTGCGACACATGATGTTTGCCTCATAGGTTGCTAACCAATCCATCCCTAGTACTACATCGAATCTGCCTAGGGGAATCACATATAATTTAGTAGAAAACCTATGACCTTCTAGTTCTATGATAGTCGTCTATCATATTAGTAATTCTAGTGGACTTACCATGAGCAGTTTCTACGTCGAATGGATTATCAATACTCTTACTACTAACATGAAACTTAGCACAAAAAGTAGTAGAAATGAAACTCCTACTAGCACCAGAATCAAATAACACAGAGGCACAAATTTTGTTTACTAGAAACATACCTGACATGACATCAGGATCCTCTATGGCCTCCTCCCGTGTCATCGTGAAAGCTTTAGCAGTTGCCCTCTGTCCTCCTTCCTCTGGCTTCTTCTTCATCCCTGAACCTTCGGCCCATTGCTTATTGCATTCCCTGCTCACATGACCCTCCTCGCCATAGTTATAACACCGTATATCTCCACACATCTTTGCCACATGACCGGGCTTCCCGCAATTGAAGCACACATTCAAACCCCACTTACATGCACTAGCGTGTTCTCTCTCGCATTTACCACACTTCTTTATCCCGAACTTGAGGACACCACCCTTCGGTCATCCACCTTCCTCCTTTTGTTGTTTGGAGTGAAACCACCATGTTCAAACCTCTTCTTGCCCTAGCTTCTGTCACCATCCCCCGTCATCTTCACCTCAACTACTGCCACCTCTCTCTCATCATATAATCTCCCAGCCAGATCTATTGCCGACCTAAAAGTGCTTGGTCGGGCAGCAATCAAGTGCCTGCAAACATTAGCTGGTAATTCTTGGATATACTTCTTGATCTTCTTCGACACTGGCGTCACCTGATCCGGCACGAACCTTGTCATCTCATTAAACTTGGTAGTGTATTGTTGGTGTGTCATGGTGCCTGCCTCCAGCTGTTGAAACTCCCTCTCTATCTTGTCAAGTTCTCTGTGAGGACAGAACTCGTCAATCACTAACTTCTTCAGTTTTGGCCACCTCATCCTTCTAATGGCCCTGCTGCCCTCGGCTTGGACAATGTTATCCCACTAACACAGAGCCAAGTCAAAAAATGAGTGAGTGGCAAACTTCACCTTCTGGTCCTCCCTGCACTCACTAATCTCCAATACTGCTTCCATCTCTCTCACCCAACGGTGAGAGCAGCAGTATTGTCGTTTCCATCAAAAGTCAGGGGCATGCATCTCTGAAATGCCCCATAGTTACATCCTCATGCAGTTTCCTGCACCGCTTCCTCCTCCTCCTCCTCATCACTCGAGAAAACCATCTCGGTCTCTGATTGTTCCCTCTCTTCCCTCCCTGTGGTCCTTCTCCTCTCTTTCTTCTCATCCTCCCTTACAGCTTTGATCACTTCAGTCACTACAAACGGCAGAATCATCTGCATGACTTTATGCACCCCCTCTACTACTGTCTCCTTTACCGAGGCCCTTAGATTCGCACTCTTATCACCACCTTCCTGGTGATGCATCTCGGGCTCTTCACGGGCCCTCTCAGTAGTCTTAGTCTTGTTCCTAGTGACACGTAGTTCAGCACCACGTCCTCCCTTTACTCCACCCCTAGATGCCTTAGATGATCTACATCCAGCCATTCTCTAATTACTATAAGATTCAAACACTAACATGGTCATTTAAGGAATAGCTTAGTTTATGTGAAGTATAGTAAGTTCCTAATTACAGTGGTCAGTTGTGATTAGCCACTTACTTTACTCTTCACACCCTAAGCATTTCCTATCCTGACTACATCAGTATCTAAATCTACTATAAGCATATAATCAAATAGCACACGCACATAACTCCAATTAACCTCGAGAACAGAAATATCTGATGGCACGTAGCTACTCAGGCTGGCATCCCTTTTTCCTTTTGTCCCATTCTCAATTTAACCTTGTTCATCATTATTTATCACACGTGTTCATTTGTTTCGTACTTTATCCTTTCGTTCGTTTTGTACTTTATCTTTATTGTTCGTTTCGTACTTTATCATTATCGTTCATTTTGTACTATATCATTATCGTTCGTTTCATACTTTATCTTTATCGTTCGTTTCGTACTTTATCATTATCGTTTGTTTCGTACTTTATCATTATCGTTCGTTTCGTAATTATCTTTATCGTTCATTTCGTAATTTATCATTATCATTCGTTTCGTACTTTATTATTATCTTTCACTGATTCTAAATCCTGTCAAGCTTTAACACCATCGTGGCCCGAAGCCACCATTCTAGGCAAAGCCCTATTTCTAACTGGCGCAAAGCCATATCATATCTTGGCACAAAGCCCGTGGTCGAATGACAAGGATCCCGTTTTGTACTATGGGTTTAGTCACCAAGACTGACCCCCCTGTGTGTGAACCCTCACGGGTTAGTCAAAATTGCACGTTATAAAACACAAAGTTGAGCTAACAACTCTCAAGGAGTTGTGATCCTCCTTTAAATCTGCTTGCAAGCCTTTTCTTTCATTCATTAAGTTTCACTTTTCATCTTTGTTATTTTTCGCTTCGTTATGTTTTGCTTTACGTTCATTCACACATATGTCATACTACGTAAAGTCATAACATAATACTTGACGTATATTAAAATATAAAATATAGGTTTTGAAAACTATTGAAAGATAACACATCATGCACATATGCATAAAATACATTCATCATCACCTCCTACATATTCTATGCATAAACCCTCACATATTCATGCTTGGAATAGTCCAAAACAGTCCGTAAGTCAAACTAGGGTCAAACCCTAAAATTCTGTTTTTCTCAAAATTTCAGAAAATTTTCTAAGTGTTGGGCGCATGGGAACTATTTGGGCGCATGAAGACAGTTTGCGTGTTTCTCCACTATGCAGGCGCATGAGCCTATACTTAACTATTTCAACACTTAGGCGTATGAGCCCCTTGGGTGCATAGGCACTATTTAGGCGCATCACCCTACACTTAGTCATTTCTTCAAAATTTGGGCGCATGAACCACTTTTCGGGCGCATCAACTTTCACTTAGAATTTCTAAGGCATTCCTAGGCGCATGGACTATTGTTTGGGCGCATCATCCTATACATAAACTTTCTAAGTCATAATTTCAGGCGAATGGACCCTGTTTGGGCGCATGACCTTACTTAAACCTTTCTAAGGCAAAATAGTAGGCGCATGGGCCCTGTTTGGGCGCATGACCATCAACATATATATTTCTAACATATTTTTCAATCCCAATCTCATCTTAAACATGTTCTAAGCTTCATACTATCATTCTCAACCTTAATTAGTATGCACAACCACAAAATACTAACACACATACATTAACACACACGGTTATACTTACAACTTTTATAAAAACTATTTTCATGCATTTTCAGCCTTGAAAACTTTTAAAACATGTAAAACATGGGGTCTAGAAACTCATCTTTTCTGCTTCCAAGCTCAACTTCTTTGAACTTGAACTCTCCAAAAGTTTCTAACACCTATACATGTCAAAAACACATACCCAAACACATGTACACACATAAGAACATGTAGAAATCGGTTTCATGGTCAAAAATCCATAAAAACCGAACCAATTATGCTAAAATTTGCTTACCTTGTCTGAATTCAGCTACTTTCTCTCTCTAAAGCCGAAGATCTTTCTGCTTTCTCTCTCTAAAATGTCGAGCAGTTGATGTGATCAGAGAAGTGGGCGGCCATGCCCACTTTAAACAAAATAATAATATTATTTTGTCCTTTTTACATTTTAGCCCCTCCACTTTGGCTCTCTTTTCTTTTCTTTCTAATTACTTTTGTTTTCCTCTTTCTCCTTTCTTTTCTTTTATTTTAATTGACCAAAACTTCCGGGTGTTACACCATTCGTGGTGGTGTAATTAAACCACGACATCTCTATTTTTTCTATATATCTATGTTCTCGGAGAAGTACTTATCTATATCTGTTTCAGAGGCGTATGAACTGGTCCTAGTATATATCTACATCTAGTGGATGTGAGTGTATGCCGACAGTCCTCCACACATTTGTACTTAGGGATTGCAGCCCTTTATACACTATGATTACTACTTTATTTCTGATATTTGTTTCTGGCATATTGAGTATTTCCATAAATCTGCATATGTTAATCTGTCTGAGAATCTATATCTGAATTCTGTTAACTTGCATGATCTGTATGATAAGAAGTATGTTAACCTGAAATTTGCCAAAACCTGTAATATCTAGACCTAAAATCTGTATTGTGTTAACCTGGCATGTACAAATGAAATATCATATCCGTACAATGTGATTATGATTATCTGATGTATAGTTATATGTATGTGTGTATATATCATGATAGTTGTATTCATTACAATAGTTGTGTCAAATTTCTTTTACCTGTTCACTGGGCACTCGCTCAGTCGCATTGTTTCTTCGCGGTAGATATGCAGGGCAATCAAGGGAATGTGTGAAGAGCGTTAAAAAGCAAGTTAGGAAGTGACGAGATGATAACTAAATAACACATTTATCATTTATTTTAAGACTTTAATATTTTGATTTTAAACTAATGTAACGATATTGGTTTGACTTATTTAATTTCCGCATTTATTAGTATATCTGATTATTGTACAGTGTGACATGTCAGCCCTATCCAGGGCGGGGTGTTACAATATCACCTTTAGATTGTCTGGATAACCACTCATGTCAAGGGCGCCTTCCATGCTTTCAAACCATTACAATAGCCCAATGGCACCCTTAGAACCAAGAAACTTGAGTAGGTTGCAGGAGTTGAAATGCTTGAAAATACACCTGTTTCCGTTAGTGTTACTTACGAGAGGTATTGGCGGCATTAAGAGATTTGTTGAGTTAAACCACCATGTTAGGGAGTATGGCAGCAAGCTATTGCGAAATGATAGTGGCTAGTTCATTGGTGTCAGTTGTATCACGACGAGGAGGCATTCTATGAAAAAAATGGAAATAGAAGACATATAAGACATAATGCATGGCAACAATATCCATAAATAAAACCATTCATTTATTAACTTGAAATGCTTTGCAAGAATATTTATAATAAGAAAACACCAGCATACATATACTATATTTGCTTGATGTCCAGCTCGAATGAATAAAGAAATTTATTTGACTAATCAGAACACAGGGTCCTTGTAATAACATGCCCGGAATATACGTTTTAGCCTATAAGCGATACACCCACCAAAGATTCCTAGGAAAGAGTGACGGGTCCGTATGGATTTATGCACCACATCTTTCCTTAGACAGAATCTAATATGGACATGTACCCACTCTTCCAAATTACATATAATCCTAGCCACCATCACATGGACCCTTGGTAATGACAAGAGTATTCATGGATTAGGCTTGTTAGCCCTAGAGTAAGTCCTCTTCTTGCTAAGCTTTTGGGATTCGTCCTCCGAGTCACTTGAAATGTTGATAACTTTAATAGGCTTGCTTGTAGCATCGGATTCAAGTTCGGGGTTCTTTCTCTTCTTGCTTGAATTGGTTGGGCTTGGAACGAGTGGCTTTTCTAGGTCTACAAGGTAGATCAGATTCTGACTCGAGTGGATTCGGCTTTGGAATTCTTCTAAGTCCCTCAAAGCGAAGCATCTCTTGACTCCACTGGATCGGGCTTATGGGTTCACTGGTTTAGGAAGGTAAGTCGGAATCTTCATGAGACGAGAGCGGAAGGGTGTTTCTAGAAGAAGAAATTTGATAAAGTTATAGTTCTATCTAAGTATAATGATCCTAGCATAGGGGACACTTAGGTCATAGTCTAGGTCAACTACTAGCGACCTAATTCTCTATAATCAAGACTCTGATACCAATCTGTCACACCCCGGCCAAAGCGGAAGCGCCCGGATGCAACGAAATAAAATATCGTCATCATACATGATATGAGAAAAATACTAATACAAATATAATTAACCAATAATAGTTTACATCATTGTTTTTAAAACCAACCAAATAAACAAACAAGATAAATATTTAACTAAAACTAGGTCCAAGCATCCTAAGTTAGCGAGTCTTGAAACCCTAGTCTAATTAGCTGAAAACATGTAAAGAAAACGGGTCAACATAACATTGGTGAGAAGCGTAGGTTTTTAAAGCATGTAAAAATGAGCGAAGATTTACAATTCAAAAGCAAACCATTTACAGGAAAGATAAACGACACAAGAGTCCACAACCAACCCTAATGATATGTACCCCCATAAATGAGTTGGATTTCGATCGCCAAAACCCCTAACCAAGACTTGAACGGGTTTGTCACACCAATGGATACACTACCGTACTACCGTTGGCTTAAAATAAGTTAATGGTTGCGTATGATAAAACAAGAGGACTTTTACGATGAATAGATAAGCAACTTGTGTTCTATGTTTAAATTTTCGAAGTAAAATGAGTTTGTAATGATTTGAATTATAAAAACAAGTTTGACTACGATATAATACATGTTTTCCCCAAAAAGTTGTAATATGGGCTATGAATCTCATCTTATAATATTTGAGAAACAACTTGACACGATCAACCGAATGTGGGATGCCTTATTGATTAATGTTTTAGTTAGTTTCAAAATTAGTGGTGATACTAAGAAAGATTTTAAATATATGTTTTGATATGCAAGACTTAAAAATATAACAAAAGATAAAAACAAAAGTTTTGTGAAACATACTAACATTTCAGATTCAATTTCTATATTTATAAGATACTTTAAAATACGAAAGAAAATTAATTAAATGTTAAACATTTTCAGATTTTTAACTCAATGTCTTAACTAAATCATATCTAAAAATTAGATTTATTGATATTTCTAACCCATTGAAAACCGTGGCACAAAACATCTTGCCCGAGCAGTTCTAAGCACTTAACTTGCATGGGTTTTTTAGGGGTTTAAACGGTTCCATTTTTTCGATGATATCGGTGGGATCAGAAAGCTAACTCAGAGAAAATAATTTTCAAAAAAAGAAACGTGCTATTTGAGGTAGAAGTTCAGCTTATGTTATTGATCTTCTTTCTGATCATAGCGAAGAACATAGTTGTAAAAGTCCAAGTTGTAGGTTAGTCTTTTCATGTTAACGAGCCAACTTATTTGTTCAATTTAATTGCTGTGGTACTATCAAAGTCGACGTATATAGCAACACAATTCAAACTTGGCAATCCTCAACTTATAAATATTGTGGTTATACACAAGTACAGAGTAGCATCTACAATATCACAACCAGGATATATTGCCATATGAAAGATAAACTCCCGCAAGGGGTCAAACACAAACATTGCATTGTCATTCCCAAAAAGATAGTAATTCATAAAAACAAAGAACGATTACAGTTACAAACCAGAATTGCAATATAAAAGTTTAATGGGAAATTAGATAATAAACTACCCGCAAGGGGTCAAACATATAAACATTGCTTCTTCAAAAGTTGATGTCTTTTCCAATCTTCAAATTGTCAATGGAATGTTTCTTTTCATTTTTCACCGCATACAAAGTATTTGCATCAGAATGAACTTATCACAATACCTTGCTATTGTATCTGCCTGACAAAGATCACCGCAGATCAATCACTTCAAACTTCAACTTGGGGTTAAGATAAACATCTGTACACTGTTTG
This sequence comes from Flaveria linearis, assembly GCA_024085815.1. NCBI lineage: Eukaryota > Viridiplantae > Streptophyta > Magnoliopsida > Asterales > Asteraceae > Flaveria > Flaveria linearis. Next base: position 55,698 of record JABSNV010000698.1, read on the forward strand.
TAAATTGGACTGCCATCTGAAGGTGCATCATGTGAATGGAAACCCCGATGAGGACAGTTTCTAATGACACTCATACCACCAGGTGTAGTCAAACGAAAAATGCCATGATTTCTGTATACATGATAGTATATCAAGAGTCATAAGGTTAAAATGTATCCAAAAAGGTGATGTTAGAGGAAAAAGACTCCAACTTGAAAATTGCAAGGAGCTGCAGTCTATGAATTCTACTATAACATATCTGCCCTACTTCATATTTACAAAAACTGTTAATTTCCTTCCATAAGATGCTATTTTCTGTTGTTGTGGTAAGAAAGGGAGAGAAAAGTCTTTTAAAATGGATAGACGGGTAGACAAATAACTGTTGTTGACGCCGGATTATCCAAAACTAGTTAATTAACCCCAATATAACCATATAATAACCGAACTGAGGAATGAAATTAGCTCGACCGTAAGGGAGAGCTTGAAGAGCGAGATCATTATTGCATAGATAAGGTGCCTATCTTGACGCGTTCCATAATGATATCAGAAAAGCTCGTGTGCCCGCAGTTTATTGCGGAGAATTGGTTAAAAAACTCTTTTGGGGATCTTTTATATGTATCGAAATATACACAACTCAATTCAATAAAATAATAATATACAAATCATCCTTTCCACGGAGGCAAATCTCTGCCTGTTAGGTAAGAGGATAGCAAGTTAAAACTCACAGAGACATTTTCTTTTCAATAATCAGATTTTCTAGTTGGACAAGACACATTCAGACACCCCATATAAGAATTATACCAACATATTGTAACTGGTGTGTAGGAATACCTTGAACCATCTCTCGGTGCCATGACGATTGCAATAGCCTCTGGCAACATAATCTGGTGAATAAACAAGCACGGTCCTCAGTAAAAAAAGGCAGGCTTCATGGTCTGCAAAGTTCTCTAGATTTGGATTTTTGCATATTAAGTTGAGAATCCACATGACAAGGTACCGGTATGACTAACTAAATGCAAACTTATGTTTCGAATAACTAGGTGTGCGCGAAAATCAGTACAGACTAAACCTAAGCGAGATCACCCAGATCAATCCAGTACCGGCTATAATCATTTCAGCTTTTAAGAAAGCAAGTTCCTGTTTGGAACATTTACAACAATCAGTTCTTGGTCAGGTCCACTTCGCCCTTAGAACGCGTCCTAACAAAAGTTACAACTTCTACCGCATAGGAAATTAACTTGGCAACTAAATTGGCAATAAATTTCTGCAAATTGGTAGTGATTAGAAAATACAAACTGGGAATGGACTATGAATTGGTTATCACTGCTGGCATACTCATGATGAAATTGATAATGAAATACAAATCTTGATGAATAAACCCTGAACCTTAAGAACAAATCCTGAATATTATATGACTTGAAACATGTCACACAAATTATCACTCTTGACTTAATTTGTTGTGAACTGATAAAACGGCAGTCATACCAAAATCTATTTATCATGTTTCTTTATTTGGATGTCCCATAAAAATTGCTAACATTCTACCTTCAGGAAACCCCACTTACCTATAATCTGCAAAAGAGCTACTTGATAGCTCAGCAGATTCCATTCAGAATCTTCCAACATCAATTATTATCACAAACAAACTGATGGTACTGATTTGATCTATATGAATTCCTCAATTTTGTTTGTATTGAAGGGTATTTAGATATTTGACACTAGTCAAACATTTTCCATTAAAACGGTTTCTAAAGTTGAATTTTTAATGCAGCTACTAAAGTAAATAATTAGAAAATCCCAGAGGAAATGTCACCTGATATGCATAGTGTGTGTGAACATCAATAGATGACATGAAACAAGATTGTGTAGGATGTGTCTGCAAAATACAAACAAGCATTAGGATATGGTACAAATTCAGTAGATAAAAATCTCAGGCGTTTGCATGATAACAAAAATGATGCACCAAGCTGGAAACAAACATTATTAGTAATATCATGAACAAAGGATGATGGTTCAAATCATTCTTGTGGTCCTGAGTTGCGAGACTAGCAAGATTAGAGGCAAAGATGCAAGTCAAAACGGTTAGAATAGACACAATAGTTATGGGCAGGCATTTCATAATCAAGGAATACATTTAGGTTTAACTCAAAGAACTTATCCAAATAGAATTTTAATTATTCCTTGTTCTAAATGCTTTGTTGTTAAAAGCGTGTACCTAGGTGCAGCGATCTCAAGCAAGGTGGTTAATCAATGACTTGGACGGAAGCGTGACAATGGTTTGCAGGAAGTGACGGAGATGCAGCAAGTGATGGAGATGCAACAATGGTAAGGACGATTTTAAAAGCGTGAGGTGTATCGAGGAGATAGGGTCCCAAGGCAAGGCATGAGGCGCAAAAGTGCATAGTTTTTCATACACAAAGCGCAAGATTATTTATATATATAAGTTAAATTTCATAGGTTTCTATCATCTCTTACCCAATATTTAGACAAAGATAAGCTTTGTATATGGGTTTATATATAAATAAACTATGTGTACAACCTAAAGAAGCACAAAACCTCTATGATACACTCAATGTGCTACGAATCAAGCTATAGGTACAATAAATAAAACTCAAGACATAAGAAAAAGAATAAACAAATTAGAAAAAAATTAGGGTCAAATTTGATTAAACCTGTAACATTAAGGATAAAAATGTGATTTAGTTCAAAGTGGTCGGTCTAAGCTTTAAACCGCAAAGAGTCGTCACTTTCATTTCTCTCAATGACAGGCATTTCATCCCCATCTCCGTAGATGTGTAAATTTCATGAGTCCATCTTCTCCCCATCGCTATATTAGTAGCCTAGTCGCCTTTTAGCGACCACAGCAAGGAAAATGAGCACTTGAAGATTAAAATATAAGTTTTGGAATATGAGTGAGGATTGTTGAACAATGTAGAGTTTTGAAAATTAAAATACAATGTTAAAACACCAAGTGATGGGTTCACCACCTTCACCACACGCCTCTGCTCTGGACCTGTTGCCTTAGTGTGTCTTATGCTTTATAAAACGAAGGCTAAATGTGGGCCAAATTTGGATGCAACTTGTTACTAAAACAAACAAACATGTTTCTCTTGCAATCAAATAGGTCACCAAGGATTGCACTATCAAAGGGTAGCACGACTCAACATGATGGTGGTTTTATCCAATTGTTGTAAGGTGTTTGCAATGACACGTATCGTGATATATCGTGATATGGTAGCGGCTTAGACATTAGGAGGTGAATTACCTTGCACGCAACTTGGAATTAGTAATAGTGGTTTTCGCTCTGTAAAAGTATAGAGGCACTATCTATTTGGCAAGACTTGTTTTTTATTTATTAAGCTTTTAACCTTATGAGGTGAACTACTCTATACACGTAACTTAGAGATTTCGTTTTTGTTTCTTTTAGCTTTGGGCCTTTTGAGTTTACCATTTACTTTTCTACAAGGAATTAGGCAAGTTTGGTTCGTTTTCAACTAGGAATATAACCAAGTTTTTAAGAACTTCTAGAAAGCTAATAAAACAGAGATAAGATGCATTTATGCATGAGCAAACAATTTAACCTAGAGATAAATCTAATTTCATATCAATATATGTCTCACATGTATCCATCCAAGAGGGAATAGAGATCGTTTGTCCTGCACTTCAAATATTTCCTCCTCGTTGGTAGCGTGACACTGTACCAGAAAAATGTTTTTTACTGAAACATCACAAGAAAGTCTTTATTGCCGGTTATCCCAATCAAGATATGGCTAGCAATTAGATTGTTTTTAATCATAATCCATGCATTAATTTAAATAAAATAATTAAAAATAATTAAAAAAAACTTAATATGCAGGAAAAAATGCTACATGTGTGTCAACTTGACCCTGCCAATCTTAATCCGACACATTTTGAACTGCAGCCTAATCAGCCTGACCTACCCATCTTTCTACCTCTTCATTATCCCATAAAAATAAGAGAATAAGTTGACAACAATTTACCGAATTCGCCGTTCCTTCTTGCTTAGGAATGATGAGTGTTGTAACATAGAATTTTCGATTTTTCTAACAAGTTAAAAATAACAAGAAATTAGACAAACATTAAAAACTATATAGGCATAGTGGAAATTAACGACACGTACAAGTGAGCCAGCAAGAATACCACATGTCTCTAAATCTTTGTCCGTATTTGACTTTGCCATCTTCATGAAGTGGTCCATCACCGTCGAGGACTGCACAAGACCAGTAGTTAGTGTTTTTTTTCCTTTGCTGGTACAATTATACATCTCATCATTAATCACAGCTGACCAAGTAACATAAATTTGCAAAACCTCGAGATGGCAGTTTCAACCCAATACTCATTTACATATTAATGGGTCTACTCAGTGTCAAATACGTAAAATCAAATGTCTTCATAGTATTCAAAAAGTTGGATTAATATGAGCTTTGTAACCACGTTTGACAAGCTAAAGTGCCAAACCCGACCCACCCATTTTAAGTTTTAACACGTACAAAAATTAGAAGTTTTGAACCATCATCCGACCCACTACACCTGCCCATTTTCCCACATCTAACAAAATCTAAACTTCCCAATGAAGATTTGTAGGATAGAATATCTCACAATGTGCAATTCAAGGGGAGATTTGGAACAAACACTATCATTTGAATTTCCAGACCCAGGCCCTGTATCTGGTGATGTTATGGGGAGCACATCTTGGACTTGAGCAAGAACAGGAGATGGGGAAGGCTGCCTTATAATATCCATCTCAACAGGGGTTTCTATTTTTTCTTCAAAAGAAATCAAGGAAACAGGTTCGTTGACATGTGGATGATTGTTTTTGTTTGGTAAAACAACTGATTCTTGACTTGATTTTTCATGGTCCAAGGTGCTACTAATTTTATCAGTTGAAACACCATCCTCCAAGGAAAGCATCTTTTTCTCCCTTGCAAAATCAAAATACCAAAAGTATGTTAGTATGTCTGGAAGAATAAAACGAAAAATCATACCAAGGGACTGCAATTTTACTTCTAGTAAGGGATCTCCAACGTATAGAAAACATTAATGAATGACTTTGGTGTAGAAGTGCCAAAAAAACCATCACCAAACAACACACTAAGCATCAGTCTACTGAAGTACAATGAATAGCAAAGAGCAAAATTTTGGTGATTCAGTGACTTCAAGCCATCTTAGTTGGTTGGATTAATTAAAGACAAAAGAAATTCTAAATAAACATTAATATGAGTTAAAATATAAATAAGCATTGAATGTATTGCCCAGGATCAAACATATAATAGGATCACGATATAGATGAACAAGATGTTTGGGTTCTGCACAAATGTGCAGTGAACCCGGTGGGAAAACAGGGACAAACCGAGAACAATATACACACACAAAACACACACTGTTATTCCAAACTTAAAATGTCATACAAGATAGGGTATTTATACCCTTACAATTGGCGGTTATCAACTACCATAACTACCCTAAGTTCCTGCTATCAATTTTAAGTTTCCTAATTGACTTTTACAAACTAAGTTTAACTTTCAATTGGCGGTTATCAATAGGGTTGTTCACGAGCCGAGCCGAACCAAGCAGACCTTTGCTCGTGCTTGGCTCGTTTCCAAACCGAACCAAGCCGATCGGCTCGCTTACAACCGAACGAAATATCGACGAGCATTTTTCGAGCATTAAATTTTCGAGCGCGGGTCGAGCGAGCACAAACGCAGCGAACAATTTGTACAACCCAACTATCTTGTGTGTCGTATAATTTATACTGCAGCAAATAGGGTTTAATGACTTAAAAATCAGCCACATTTCATTACATAATATTTTTATAGATGACAATACGTTGTGGCTGACAATGAGGCTAAGTCTGTAGCCGATAAGGCGGGGAGCATATTGCAGCGAACGATGACGGTGAGAGCGGGAAATGATCGAAATGTGGAATTCTTTATTAGGTTGATTGATCAAGTATGCATAAATATAATTATATATTTGTATATAATGAGTCAAATCTACTAGAGTGCTACGTATAAACTATTTATGCATATTAATTCAGGTCGAACCGAACCGAACAGAACGGATCATTGCTCGTACTTGGCTCGTTTACAAACCGATCCGAGCTGATCGGCTCGTTCACAAAAACGAGCATTTTTCCACACCCCACGCCCCACGCCACCACACCACACACCACACCACACCACACACCCCACACCCGCCACCCCACACACCACACACCCCCACACCCGCCACTCCCCACCCCCCACCCCACACACCCCACACACCCCACACCCAACCCCCCAACCCAACCCCCACCCCACCCCAACACACCCACCACACCCGACAACACACCCAACCCACCCCACCCCACCCGACCCGACCCCACCCCACCCAACCGCACCCAACACACCCACCCCACCAACCTCACCATACCCCACCAACCCCACCACACCCCACCCCAACCTGAAAAGGTATTTGGAAAAGTTCCCTCTGTTCATTAATTGAATGGGTATATATATACAAATACAAGTATATCAAATACTATAACATAGGAATCATCTAACTAACAATCCTTATCACAATATAACAAACTATAATGTTGATAATTATCTCTAAGTAACAAACTATAATGGTGATGTTTATTGGCTGGTTAAGACACCAATTCAATGTGAGCCGTAGTGGAGCGAAGGCACAGACTGGATCTAAATCGGGTAAATAGTTGGCGCGGAAGACCTTTTGTAAAAATGTCAGCATATAGATAATCAGATGGAACGTGGAGTACACGTACTGAGCCGAGTCGAACCTTTTCACGCACAAAGTGAATGTCAAGCTCCACATGCTTGGTCCATTGATGTTGAACTGGATTTTCGGACAAATACACAGCTGAAATATTGTCGCAATAAACAAGAGTAGCCTTACGAGTAGGGACATGAAGCTCCAAAAGTAAATTTCTTAACCAACTAGTTTCAGCCACTGCATTTGCAACGCCCCGATATTCTGCTTCAGCACTTGAACATGTGATAATGGGCTGTCGTTTTGAAGACCACGATACTAGATTGTCCCCAAGAAAAACACAATAGCCGGACATGGATCTTCGTGAGTCAGGGCAGCCCCCCCAATCGGCGTCAGAATAAGCGACCAAATTGTGCGACTTAGAGGGGGTAATATTGAGTCCAAATGAAAATGTACCCTTGAGATAACGGAGGACTCTTTTCATAAACTGTAAATGTGGATCACGAGGTGCATGCATGAAAAGCATAATTGTTGGACAGCATAGGTGAGATCAGGGCGAGTAATAGTGAGATATTGCAGGGAGCTGCGATAAAGAGAGCTATCAGGTAAAAGAGCACCACTTGTAGCACTTAATTTGGAGGCGGTATCGACAGGAGTCGCACAAGGTTTACAATCCGTCGTGTTGGCCCGGGCAAGAATATCACGTGCATATTTCTCCTACGATAAGAATAAACCACAGTTCGTGACAGTGTCAACATTAATCCCAAGAAAATGGTGGAGTGGACCGAGATTTGTCATTGCGAATTCGGATGAGAGAGAGGTAATGATTTGGTTCAATAATGTGGGAGAGGATGTTGTGAGGATAACATCATCCACGTAGAGCAATAAGTAGGCCATGGTAGCACCCGTCTTGTAGACAAACAATGAGGTATCACTAACAGATCTGCGAAAACCACATTTGAGAATAAAATTAGCAAAACGATCATACCACGCTCTTGGTGCCTGTTTCAACCCGTAGAGTGACTTCTTAAGAAGACAAACATGTTTAGGATATGTGGGATCGACGAAGCCAAGCGCTTGAAACATATACACCGACTCATTTAAGTCGCCGTGTGAAAGGCGTTTTTCACATCAAGTTGATTAATTGGCCAGCGTCGAGAAACAACCAAACTGAGAACAGTGCGAATTGTGGTCGGTTTAACAACCGGACTAAACGTCTCGTCGCAATCAACCCCTACCTGTTGACTTTTACCATTCACAACCAAACGAGCCTTGTACCTTTGTAAGTCACCATGTGCATTAAATTAGTGGCGAAATAGCCACATGCACCGGATAATATTTGTGTCCGGAGGCCGAGGGACAAGAACCCAAGTTTGATTATCCATTAAGGCTTTGTACTCGTCGGACATTGCTGCGTGCCAATTTGGATCGGAAAGGGCTTTGAGGTGAGAGGTGGGAAGTGGGGAGATGGATGTGGTGGAAGTGGCGGAGAAGGTAATGGGCTGTTTCGGTGGGAGGGAACCCTTTTTGGAGCGGGTGGTCATGGGTGGCAGGGAGTTGGTTTGGGCTGGGGTTGCGGTGGTGAGTGTGGGGGGTTCGTGGGAGGAGGCTGGGTAGGAGAGGGGGACGGGTGAGAAGTGGTGGTGGGTTTTGGGCGGCGTTGATAGGTGCGGATGGGTTTGGCCGATGGGGGGGGAGGGAGTTGGGCGGAAGTGTAGGTGGGTTGTTGGAATAATAGGGGTGAGGGGTCGTCGTCGAGCAAGGAGTAGTCATGATTGTTGTTCGGGGAGGCAAAAGGAAAAGTGGTCTCATCGAACGTGACATGACAGGATAGCATGATTCGGCCGGAGGATAAGTCGAGGCACCTGTACCCGCGGAAATCGGCAGGGTAGCCGAGGAAGACATAACGGATGGAGCGAGGGGAGAGTTTGTGAGGGCGAGTGGAGGTGTTAGGGTAACACGTGCAGCCAAAGACGCGGAGGTGGTCATAGGTCGGGTGTTTGCGGTATAAGATGGAAGTTGGTGTGGGGAAGTGTAATAGTTTAGTGGGTAAGATGTTATGGAGGTAGCAGGCGGTGTGGAGAGCCTCGACCCATAAGGTAGGTGGGAAAGAGGCATGATGGAGGAGGGTAAGCATAACATCATTAAGGCGGGGATCATCCGTTCGGAAGTTCCGTTTTGTTAGGACGTTTGAGGGCAGGAAAACCGAAATTGAAGGCCGTTGGAGGAGGCAAAGTGTTTAAAATTGGAATTGTCAAATTCAACCCCTAAGTCCACATTGGAATGACTTAATGGAGATATGAAATTGGGTTTTAACATACGCATGAAAGTTCAAGAACTTGGTAAATGTTTCTGATTTAAATTTTAGTGGGAAAACCCATGTATAATGTGAAAAATCATCAACAAGAACTAAATAATATTTATACCCGTTTTTGCTTTGAATAGGTGATGTCCAAAGATCACAATGAACAATGTCAAAAGGCAATAAAGTCGAGGAACTAGAATTATTAAAAGGTAAACGTTTGTGCTTAGAAATCTGACAAGAGTTGCAAACTAAATTTCTAGCACGCTTATTACATGAAATAACTTTATTGGAAACTAGAAAATCAAAAACGGAAGGCCAGGGTGCCCCAAACGATCATGCCAATGGTCTTGAAAAGTAGAATGCAATATGGTGGAGGTGGAGACCGGATAGGAGAGCGGGTGCAGCTGACTCGAGCTATTGTGGCGGGAGAGAATCATCCCACTCTTGTAATCCTTCACAGAAAAACCAAGCGGGTCAAATTCAACCGAAACATTATTAATCAATAGAAAATTTACGAACCGAGATAAGGTTTTTAATAATGTTAGGGGTATAGAGGATATTATTGAGGTGTAGGTCTCGGTATTAGGTAGGTAAGGTGGAGTGTCCGGATCCGAGAATTGGCACGCGAGCTCCGTTACCTATAAGAATCGAGCCAAACGGGATAGGCAAACGAGGGTTAGTGATCTTACCTTGGTCTCCGGCGACATGATCAGTAGCTCTCGAATCCATGAACCAGTCATTGTTGGTGGGTTCCAAGTTCATGGTTTGAAGTGCCTCTCCAAGTTAAGTGGGCTCAAGTGGGTAACAAGACGTGAGGTGGGCCTGCGTTGAGGAGGGGCCGGGAGGCGGCTTCCGATTGGGCTCAGTGGGGGCTGAAGTAGGCCGGGAGGTGGCTTGTCCAGGCCAGCCTGGTACCCACCCAGGTTGAGTTGGGTAAGGACAGGGGGGAGGAGCCCAGGGGGTTGGCCAGTAAGGGGATGAGCTGGGGTAAATGGGCCAGTGGGCCGGTTGCTGGGAGGAGCTGCGGTTGGGGTGAGGCCCAGAGCTAGAAGGTAGGCCGTGATTGCCAGGTGGGCCGCGAAAGGAGCATGGGTTTCCTGAGGTGGGCCTGCGGTTAGGCTGTCATTGAGATCCGCGACCAGCAGGCCGTCTGGCGCTATTTGAGGCGGTGGCGGTAGCGGCCAGGGCAGATGGAGAGAGTTTCCCGAGCCGATTGCCGATGATGCTCGAGTTACAGCATACTACAAGCCACCTCCCAAGAAGGGAGGGTTTGGTTGATGTATGATGCAATCGTGTCATATTCGGGAGGCAAGCCCCGAACGAGCTACAGGACAAGGCGTTGTTCGTTCACGGGGCTGTCGACATCATTGAGTTGGTCCGAGTGTTCCTTCAGCTTCTGGCGGCAGGCATCGAGAGACGGCATGGATTTGATGGCAAGGTTGGTAAATTCATGCTCGAGTGCTGCAGCCCGGGCACCCTTGTTGTTGAGGAAGATAGTCTTGATGCAGTTCCAAGCTTGATGAGCCGTGGAGTCAGACTGAAGGACCCGAACCAAAAGCTCATCGGAGAGGGCGCCATAGATCCACTGGAGAACAATGGCATCTATTTCAGCCCATTCCAGATAGGCAGGATCGGTGACGGCCGGTGGTGGGCTGCCATCAATGTGAGCGGTTACCTTGTACCCTTTGGCATGAAGCTGGAACAGTTTGACCCACGAGGAGTAAGACACTTTCACACCGTCTAACACTCTTGACTTTGTTTTGAATGTTGGTCACAGTATAGACAGGGTGAATGGCTTTGTGGGTTGACGATTAGGAGGGCACGGGTTCGGTGTTCTTGGGTGGGGTGGTGTCAACTTTGTTAGCCATGTTGTCGCTGGAACAGAGTCGGAGGACGGGGCAGTATGTCAAGCCGTGGCTTGATGGCAGGGAAGAAGGTTACGGTTATAGAGCCGTGGCTCTGATACCATGAAAAGGTATTTGGAAAAGTTCCCTATTTTCATTAATTGAATGGGTATATATATACAAATACAAGTATATCAAATACTATAAAATAGGAATCATCTAACTAACAATCCTTATCACAATATAACAAACTATAATGCTGATAATTATCTCCAAGTAACAAACTATAATGGTAATGTTTATCGGTTGGTTAAGACAACCAACCCACCCACCCAACCACTCCGAACCCCACCCCAACCCACCCAACCTCCCACCCCACCTAACCCCAAGCAATGCACCCAACGCACGCAACGCACCCAACGCCATGCCCCAACACCTAACAACACCTCCAACACACATCCAACATACACCCAACACCCATCCAACACGCCCACACGCCCGACGCACCACTCACACCGCACACCGCACACCCCACGCCAATTTGTCGTTGGTGCTAGTTGCTATAATTTATATTATGAATTGAAGATCAAAAGGATTAAGTGTGGGTTTTACACTAAACACGGTACAATATTTTTTGTATACGTTGGAGATGTCCTAATTGGATTAAGGATTACAATAGAAATCATATAATGAAAAATATTTGTTTGTAAAGAACCTAACCTTGGAAATTCCACCGGTGTCAAATCTATATTCTTTGGATACTGAACCTGAGGTAACATATAACAAATTCAGCCTGCTATATTTAAAATACGAAGTAGGGGGTGAAAGGAAGATTACAATACCACAAAATTATGGGTAGGGGGTTGCCATTGCCCACGAAGTCCATTTAGGCCCACAATAGAATGTCTAGAAAGAGTTTCTTCCTTTGCACGGGGAATATATAGAGATCTGGAGCACCAACAAAGAAAAAAGGTTTATATAACTATATAAGAAATTAAGAATAACATGAAGAAAGAAGCATAAAAAAACTTATTTAATCCTTGACATTTATATTATTGTTACATGAACAGAGTTACAAAGTTCTCTTGCATCGACTAGAACTAAAATTTGACTTCACCTAATTGATTCATTAAATGGGACGGACCCTCCCTGGACCCTGCGAAAACGCGGGAGCTCTTTGCAGCACCAGGTACGCCCTAATTGATTCATTAAGTTTCACAAGTCCACATGGATATTGAAATATGTCCCTAGTCAATTAAAAGAGTCAACTTGTTCTATCTCATCGATAGTGGAATTTCATATGCTTGCTTTTCATAAATGTGTTTACAGGCTTACTTATTTTGTCCAAACATAAAAAAGCATGTAACCATATAACAAATATATAAATAATATATTCAAAAAAAAACAGCTACCCCTCCTAGACCCTACTCTCAGTGGGACATACCGGGTATGTTTGTTTGTTTGTTTGTTTATTCAAAACGAAACCAGTGTTATGCAGAGAAAATCTAATCCTGCTTATCTATAAACAACTTCTATTGGGCGTGGATTGAATCCGTTTCCAACAATTTCGTGTAAATTTGGTAACTATCCCCCCTTGGTTTCCTATAATTGGCTTAAACTGACTCTTATACTCTTCACTTCCCATACATAATCAGATCATGATCAAAATGATATTGGACGGCCTAAACTAAATGGTCTTGTATATGATGATCAAAAGGTCTTTAAGTGAATATTAAATGTTTTATAATATAACGGTGGACATATGTGTGCATAAAGAAAGAAGTGCATTGCAAGACAACTATACATGAGATTAAACCATAATATTAACACTTACAATTGACGAGTTTGCTCTTTCAGAGGATCTACAGTTGAGTGCATCTGCATGTGAGTATCTCGATAGACATACCCATGAGCATTCACTTGTGGTGCCTGCTAATGTTTTATAATTTCATAGGAAACTTGAAAGAAATATTTTCAAAGCTTAAATAAAAGACCCATGGTACAAGATAGATGGTGTCTAATTAATATTGCAAAAACACTAAAGGGCGTACCTGGTGCTGCAAAGAGCTCCCGCGTTTTCGCAGGGTCCAGGGAGGGTCCGTCCCATTTAAGGGAAGATGTACGCGGTCTTTCCCCCACATTTTATGGGGAGGCCGTTTCCACGGATCGAACCTGAGACCTTCGGTCCCTTAGAAACAGCTTTTACCGCTGCGCCAAGGCCCGCCCTCGTATGGAGGAAAATGTACGTCTTATGCATAGTTTTACCATGTGTCAGCGCATACTTGTATTTTCAAAGATATTTCCAACCAAACATACCTTGAATACACAACACAACTAAAACCAATTCTTAAAAATGAAAAACTTTCAAACCCTAGGACTTTAATTGCATGGTTCTTCATCATTTCTCTCCCCAAAAGTTGTGAACCAAGATCTTGATGTCAGAGCATAGTTGTCAATAGCGAATAGCGGTAAATAGCGCAAACCACCTATATGCTACGTAGCGAATAGTGGTATCTAGGGTCCGCTATTTCGTGTTTAGCGATTAAGTAGTATAAAATTTACGAATGTTTTATATTCAATAAATAAACGTGTTTAGCAATAAAGTAGTAAAAATATTTAAGCAAACACCACAAAAACAACTAAAAATCATCTAAATCTCATATTTACACAATTTGGTGCCTTAATTTTATAACTAAAATTAAAAAAAAAATCGCTGCCTGTCGCTAATAAACCGCTAACCAGCTTGTAGCGCCATTGCACCTCTACGCGATGTAGCGCGCTATAACGCGCGAGGTCGCTATTGCAATTATGTGTCAGAGTCGATTGAATCTTGGTTTTAAAACATGTGGTGCTCCAATCTGTTTTGATCCAAAAGACGATGCGTGATGCGCAATATGTGATGAGTGCGCATTACAAATGTGAGGTGTCCATTAATAGATAAAATACTTCAAAATTTTTACAAGTGTGAGGTGTCTGTGAAGACAGTGGTTTAGTGAACACGTCTGCAATTTGCCGTTGGTTGAGATAAACTAAACTTAGAGTCCCCTTTGGGCAACTTTTTCCCTAACAAAATGAAAATCAACTTCAAGATGTTTCGTACGCGCATGAAACACAAGATTTGCTGAAAGATATGTGGCACCGAGGTTATCACACCAAAGTATAGGAGCAAATGTAGTAGAGAAACAAAGTACTTTCAAGAATGTTTGGAGCCAAGTGAGTTCAGCAACGGTGTCAGCAAGACTTTGTATTCAGATTTGGTTGGAAACAAAGTTCTTTGTTTTCGAGCAGCCTAAGAAACTAGGTTGGATCCAGGATACATAGCATATTCCCGGTGGATTTACGGTCTTCTGGACAGCCCCGTCCACATCAGAGAAGGCGCTAAGAGATTGAAAATCTGCATCGTACGGGCATGGAGAAGATTGCCTTAGAATCTGAATTGGGTTGTTCTTGTTTATGTTTAGAGGCAGGCATCGAGAGTTAGAATCTGAATTGTTCTTTGTATATGGAGCCTCACCCTGCCTAAATTCGGTTGTTCTTGTTCTTCAATTTCAATGAATTAAGCCGAACGTTTTCAGTTCCTATCACACTATCTCCTGGGTTGCCACTTCTTCATTAAAAACGGATCACTACACGTTGAAGTATATGTTGGAACACAAAATAACTACACCGGAAAAGCAACGCCTACCGTTGAACTTGATGCCCTATGACTTCTCAATTGTCTCAAACATGATCCCTATACCAGCAATATTATACAAGCTTTCACTACTAATGTTTCTGCTTTTCTAGGTTTCTCTATGGTGCGGCAAACTCTACTGTACAAGGGGCTTGTTATTCCTAATGTTACTTCTTTAAAGGACTGGATTTTACATGAAGCTCATGCTACTCCTATGGCAGGTCATAGGAGCTTTCTAAAGACACTCAAGAGGATATAGCTTCCTGTTTTCAGGCTACATTGAAGCAGGATGTTAGGCTCTTGGCTCAAACTTGTTTAACATGCCAACGAAATAAGTATAACCCCTATCTCCTACAGGGTTGTTGAATCCTCTGCCTATCCCGCAACAAATTTGAGAGGATATCTCATTAGAATTCATCATGTGTTTGCCCCCTCCAACAAGTTTGATACAATTTTGGTGGTTGTTGACCAGTTCAGCAAGTATGCTCATTTCCTACGCTTGTCACACCCATTTACAGCGAACGTTGTCGTGGCAATGCTTTGTAAAGAGGTTGTTCGACTTCGTGGATTTCCCCGGTCAATTATTTGTAAACAAGATGTCATCTTTCTTAGCCATTTTTTACGGGAGCTATTCCAATTATGTCAAACAACTTTGAAGATAAGCACGAGCTACCACCCTCAAACCGACGGGCAAACTGAGGTTCTCAATCGATGCCTCTAAGCGTATCTCCATTGCTTTGCTCACAAACAACCTACCAAACGTAGCTCCTTTTTACCTTGTCTGCTCAATGCCATTCGCACTACTTCATTTTCTACAGTATATGGCAGAGAACCTCCTCCTCTGCACCCGTATGTAGCAGGGAAACTAAGAATGTTGAACTCAAAAGTCAACATGTTCATCAAGATGATCTGGTGAAATTATTACAGACTAATCTGCAAAGCTCAAAACAGAAGGTCACAAGCTGATTTAAAACGTCGTGAGTTATCTTTTGAAGTCAGAGATGTGGTGTTCGACGAGTAAAGAAAATAAAAGAGCTATTATTCGAACGCTGAATAGTTAGGCCGTAGGAAATAAGAGTATCCAGGCACCTGGCCCAATCAGCGTCCGTAAAGGAAATAAAAGAGTTAGCATTCGAGCGCTGCATAGTTAGGCTGTAGGAAATGGTGCCGTGAATGTAGTGCAAGATGCGTTTTAAAGCATGCATATGTGTGGATCGTGGTGCATGCATGTGCATGCAAACTTGTTGCACCGAATAACTGATATCAGGTCTTGTAAACGTGAGATACTGAAGAGCCCCACAAAGTTGTCGATATTCAGTTGCATTTTCAAGCAAATTGCCATCTGTTGAGCTCAGTTTTTTATTAGTATCAACGGGAGTGACAACTGAATTGCAGGTACGCGTTGAAGGATCTCGGTTGCATACTTCCGTTGGCTCAAGAATAAAGAGTGATTATCTTGTCGAGTGACTGCTACTCCAAGAAAATAACTGATAGGGCCTAGATCCTTATTGCGAACTCAATAGCTAAAAGCTTTATAAATTGGTATGAAGCATATCTGAAGAGGTGATTAGTAAAATATCATCCACATAAAGTAAAATGTAGGCTGTCGCGACCATGGCGATAGATAAAGAGAGAGTTATCACATTGACTATGTCGAAAACCCATTTGGAACACATAATCTCAAAGCCTTGATACCAAGCTCTAGATGCTTGCTTTAGACCATATAGGGATTTCTTTAATAAACACATGATCTAGAAAGTGAGAATTTCTAAACCCCAAAGGTTGATGCATGTATACAGTCTCGTTGAGCTTTCCATGTAGGAAAGCGTTTTTAACATCTAATTGATGGATGGGCCATGATTTTGAGACCTCGATGTTAAGGACTGTATGAATGGTGACCGGTTTGACCACCGGGCTGAAAGTTTCACCACAATAGACCCCGACATGTTGGGATCGCCCGTCACACACTAAACGGGTCTTATAACGCTGCAAAGTGCCATCCAAACTAGTTTTATGTCGAAAGATCCACATACTTCTCACAATATTCGTGTTGGGACTCCAAGGAACTAATTCCCACGTGTTATTATCGATAAGAGCACGAAAGTCATCGAGCATGGCGTTCTTCCAATCCGGGTTGTTTAAGGCATCGAAAGGATTACGGGCTAGTGGAGAAATGGGTGTAGAGGTATGTAGATTAAAAAATGGTAGTCTAAGTTTGGATATTCCCGACATACTACGTGTAGTGATAGGCTAATTTGGGTCGGCTTGTAGTGGTGGTGGTTCGGGAACAGTAGGTTGGGAAGGGAGGAGTGTTTTTGGACGTCTAGAATAGGGCATAGAAAACCTAGAAGGAGGTGTAGGAGACTGTTGTTGGGCTGGTATATGAGTGGCAGCAGGTTGAGAGGAAGACGGGCTGGTGGGTGAGGCTGTTTGAGATGCTTGGGGCGTAGGGGAGGTGGACTGTGTTGACTGCATGTCAGAAGTAGGACTAGGCTAGTTTTGTGAGGCATAAGATGAAGAAAACCAGAATGATGGGTGGGGATCAGATGTGAAGGTGTGAAGGTGTTTGAATGGAAAGTTTGTTTCATCAAAAATAACGTCTAGAGATTGAAATTTTTCCAATAGAAAGATCATAGCATTTATAGCCACATTGATTAGACAGGTACCCAAGAAAAACACACGGTGTACAACGTGGTTGAAGTTTGTGTATGTTGAAGGATAGTAGTCTTAGCCAACCAACTATATCTATTGTTTAGGAATAGATATATTTATCTCTATTATTTAGGAATGGATATGTATTATTATTAGCGATAATTCTGGTGTAATTAGTTGCTTATCTTTCCTATATTTATGCTTGTATTCTGCCCTATATATGGGAGTTTTTGATAATCAATACGACAGCAAGAGTTTACACCATAAACCTCTTTTATGGTATCAGAGCTACGGTTCTGAATACCTTCCCATCCTCCTCGATTTTTTTCGCCTTGCCGGATTCGTCCGAGTACCAGCCATGACCAAAGATACAGGCAAAGAAACTGCTGCACCTGAGCCGTCCACCAAACCATCTCCCCTACACCCAGCCTATTCAGTAACAAACATCCAAACCAAAATCCGGACCCTTGACGGCACAAAGGTTACATATTCCTCCTGGGTTAAGCTATTTCGCCTCCACGCAGTTGCATACAAGGTCTCTGCTCACATCGATGGTACAGCACCTCCAGCATCCACATCAGAAGCACATGAGGTATGGAAAGAACTCGATGCTTTGGTCCTGCAATGGATCTACAGCACTGTTTCAGATGAACTCTTAATTCGCATTTTGGATACCAAGGCCACGGCTCGATCAGCTTGATCGAAATTAGAGAAAATCTTTCTCAGCAACAAAAAGGCTCGTGCTGCAGCGCTAGAGACTAAATTCTGTAACCTGTCCCTTACGGCTTGCTCCTCGGTTGAAGACTATTGCCAACGTCTGACTGATTTGGGGAACCAATTAGAAGACGTGGACCAGCCCGTCTCCGAGTAGCTCTTGGTTCTTCAACTCGTTCTGGGACTTCCCGTGGAATACAACACAACTGTGTCCTTGATAAATCAGCAAGGTGTGGACTGGGATCAGGCCATCAGCATGCTCAATGATGAAGTTTTGAGGATTGAAGCTCAAAAAGGATCCCAATCCACGGTTCTCGCCGCAACCGCCGCACCATCGCAGCCCTCTCCCGGCTCCCGCTCAAAACAACAGCAATCAGTCTGCTGAAACCAATTCCAACTCCTCTTACAACCGTCGCGGCGGTCGGGGTGGTGGCAGTTCGCCATGGTCTGCTCAACAAGGAACTTACCCCAATTGGGCCTGGTGGACTCCACCGCCCTGCCCATATCCAACTCAACAAATCTGGCGGCCCACTCCGCAGGCCCACCAGCCAACTCCCTCCCCAACACAGGCCCATTATGCTGGGTTTCTAGCCCACTCATCACAACAGGGAGTTTACAACGCACTGTGCCCATCTGATTTAAGTGCTGCTTTTGCCAATATGCAGGTTAATCCCTTGTCCTCCTCCTGGACCTCGGATATCATGGATACAGGCGTCGTCTCATGTCACTTATTATCCCGGTAAACTATCTATCCCTGATTCATCTCCTACTTGTCGTAATATTTTGGTGGGCAATCGCAAATCTATACCAATTCAAGGATCGGGAACAGGCTTTCATTCTTTACCTAACCGCACCTATATTTTGCCTCATATCCTTTACAGCCCACACATTATTAAAAACCTTATATCTGTTAGACGTTTTACTCGTGATAATCAAGTGTCTGTTGAATTTGACCCATTTGGTTTTTCTTTGAAGGATCTCAAAACAAAGCGGATTCTTTCTCGCCACAATAGCACCGGGGATCTTTATCCATTCACTCTCCACAACTGCCGCCTCAAGCCACTTTCCTTGCCTCACCAACTCGTCCATGGCATGATCGTCTTGGCCACCCCGGGGCCCAAGTTTTAGATATTTTAAGTCGTAATTTAGTTTTCATTGTAATAAAGACAAAGTTTCTCATATTTGCAAATGGTTGCCCTTTTCCTTATCCACTACATTTACTTTTGCTCCGTTTGATATAATTCATTGCGACCTATGGACATCCCCAATCACAAGTAAAACTGGGTACAAATATTATATGGTTTTAATAGACAATTTTTCACATTTCGTGTGGGTCTACCCTCTTAATATAAGTCTGAAACTTTCCCAACCTTTGCCAAATTTCACCAACTAATCCTCACACAATTCAATCGTAAAATCAAAACTTTCCAATGTGATTTAGGTGGCGAATTTGACAATCAAGCCTTTAAAAATTTTGCACACCAACACGGGCTTCTTTTTCGTTTCGCCTGCCCACAAACCTCTTCCCAAAATGGACGTGCGAAACGAATGATTCGCCGTCTTAATGACATCATTCGTGCTCTTTTGATCCATGCCCAACTTCCATCCACTTTTTGGGTTGAAGCCCTCCACACAGCCGCATACCTACATAATATACTACCAACTAAACGCCTAAATTTTTACACCCCAACCTTTGTTCTTTACTTGCGCCATCCCGAATATGAACACTTACGTGTTTTTGGTTGCGCATGTTACCCTAAAACCTCTGCCACTCAACCACATAAACTCACTCCTCGGTCTGTGCGATGTATATTTCTCGGATATCCACCCGACTTTCGTGGGTACCGTTGCTTTGACCCCACTACAGGCAAGGTCCACATTTCGCGCCATGTAACCTTCGATGAACAAGTGTTTCCTTACCCCAGTCCACAACCTTCTACTTCGTATAATTTCCTGGATGATCCGCCTCCCATCGGATTCACCTTCCAACAGCCGGCCTCTCCCCCTCGTCCTACCCCTACCGACCCTTATCCCTTCACTTATTCCCGAAGCCCACATCCTCCACCTCCTCAAACAGTACCTCCTGCACCTAACCCGACACCACCACCAGTGCCGACCCCTGCCGCGCAGCCCGCTCCTCAGTCCTCTTCCACAGCCGCACTCACCCCATGACTACCCGCTCAAAATCCCGTAATCACTCTTCAACCACCTTTCACACCACCAAGTTATCCCCCATCCCTACACATATTCGAAAGCCTTAACTGATCCTAATTGGTTGAAAGCTATGCAAACTGAATTTACGGCTTTACAGGAGAATGAAACTTGGGAGCTAGTTCCCCGACCTCTGGACCGTCTTGTCATCAGATGCATGTGGCTTTTCCGCCATAAATTTAAGTCCGATGGGTCGTTAGAACAGTACAAGGCTCGCTTGGTGGTCAATGGCAATTCACAAACAGTGGGTATCGACTGTGATGAGACATTTAGCCCAGTTGTTAAACCGGCTACTATTCGAACGGTTCTTTCTTTTGCCGTCTCGCGGTCTTGGTCCATTCATCAATTGGATGTCAAGAACGCATTCTTACACGGGGACTTACATGAAACAGTTTATATGCATCAGCCACCGGGGTTTTATGACAAGCTGTCTCCACACCATGTTTGTCGGTTAAAGAAGTCACTTTATGGACTTAAACAGGCTCCTCGGGCTTGGTACACCCGATTTGCCACTTTTATTACATCACATGGTTTTCGGAGTAGCACTTGTGATCAGTCATTATTTATATATAATCGGGATGCATCTAACATTGCATACTTACTTCTCTATGTGGATGACATTGTTCTCACAGCATCCAATGATCGTCTGTTACGACGTATTATTGATACACTCTCACGAGAGTTTGCTCTGACAGATTTGGGGCTTTTACATCATTTTTTGGGGATTAAAGTTACTCAATTCAAGCATGGCCTTTTTCTATCACAGGATCAATATGCCAAGGATATTATTGCCCGTGCTTCCATGTCGTCTTGAAAACCTTGTACAACACCGGTTGACTTATAGGCTAAACTCAGTGCCACTGATGGACCGTTATTTTCTGACCCAACTTTATATCAAAGCCTTGCAGGTGCTCTATATCTTACATTCACACGACCAGATTTGTCTTATGCTGTTCAACAGGTTTGCCTTTTTATGCATGAACCTCGGGACCCTCATTTTATGTTCATGAAGAGAATAATTCGCTACCTACAAGAAACTACTGATTACGGCTTACGCATTGTCAAATCGGGTTCTCACTCCTTTGGTGGCTTATTCTGATGTTGATTGGGGTGGCTGTCCCGACTCTCAGCGTTCAACCTCCGGGTATTGTGTGCTCCTAGGAGACAATCTTATTTCTTGGTCCTCTAAACGTCAACCTACGGTTTCTAGATCCAGTGTCGAGGCCGAATATCGCAGGGTTGCTAATGCAGTTGCGGAAGCCACATGGATTCGGAACTTAGTACTTGAACTTCATACACCTTTGTGCCACGCTTCGGTCGTCTAATGTGATTATGTTTCCGCGGTTTACTTGTCTAATAATCCGGTGCAACATCAGAGAACGAAACATATAGAGATTGATATTCACTTTGTTCGTGACAAAGTTCGGTCCGGTCACATTCGGGTCCTTCATATCCCCTCTTCACATCAGTATGCGGACATCTTTACCAAGGGCTTTTCTCGACAAATGTTTCAGTCGTTTCGATCCAGCTTGAGCGTTTGTCCTCCGCCCGCTCAAACTGCGGGGGTATCTAAGCCAACCAACTATATCTATTGTTTAGGAATAGATATATATTATCTCTATTATTTAGGAATAGATATGTATTATTATTAGCGATAATTCTGGTGTAATTAGTTGCTTATCTTTCCTATATTTATGCTTGTATTCTGCCCTATATATGGGGGTTTTTGATAATCAATACGACAGCAAGAGTTTACACCATAAACCTCTTTTAAGTAGAAGTGGGTAGCACAAAAATTCAAAAACACGTTAATGCGAGTAAGATGGAGAACGTTTTTATAGGCAAGAAGTAGGAGTGGAAAAAGAGAGGAGTTTGTTTGGTAGAATATTAAAAGGTATGTGGCAAGATCTATCGCATGGTGCCAAAAATTTAAAGGGACTGGACAAGTGAGTGGACTAGAAGAGTTCTAACAATGTTGTTAATTGAACGATTTTTTCTTTGTGACTTGCCATTTTGGGAGGAGGTATAGGGGCACGAGAATCGGATTTGTATGCCATGTTTCTCACACAAAAGATTAAAAGCAATGTTATCATATTCTTTGCCGTTATCGCATTGGAGGGATTTAATGCCGGCATTAAATTGAGTTTTAATAAATTTGTGGAACTTTTGAGAGATGGTGAAAACCTGGGATTTATTTGCAAGAGTATAAGTCCAAAGAAAGTGTAATCATCTAGAAATAAGAGAGAATATCAGTGACCACCCGAAGTTAAGACAGGAGAGGTCCATAGATCACTATGTATAATGTCAAAAGGAGCATAAGTAACTGAATTTGAAGAAACAAAAGACAATTTAATATGTTTTCCCAATACACATGACTGACAAACTGAAGAGTTAATTATATTACAAGAAGATAAAGATACATGTTTATTCAAATGAGATAAAAGATGAGATCCCGGGTGTCCTAGTCGATGAGCCAGAGATCTTGGGTGATAACAGCAAAGGTGGATGGACATGGAAAAGTTGAATGAGATGTGAGAGTGAGCAGATAGAGATCACCTAGGCTGTTAGATCTGAGGAGAGGGGTTCGAGTCCGGAAATCCTTCACAGTAAAACCATAAGGGTCAAATTCAATACAAAGATATTGTCGGTAGTTAACCGACAAACAGAGAGTAAGTTTTTTATACGATTAGGAACATGAAGAACGTTATATAAATGTAAAGCTGGATAAGGTTTGGGCAGGATTTGATTACTGATGTCGTGGATTGGGATTTGAGCGCCATTACCTACAATTATATTCTGAAAAATACCCTTACTGACATAAGACGAGAAATTACCTGGAGTGTTTGTCATGTGAGAAGTAGTGCCCGTATCCATGTACCAGTTTTGATAAGGTGGTGCTAGTGTCATGGTGTTGAAGGCATGTTCCAATTCAGTGTGAGTATAGGAGGCTTCAGAAGCTACATAAGCATATGATTAGGTGGTGGACCAAGGATTACAGGTGTGGTAGAAGGGGATGGGCTATAGGACACTTTTGGTTTGAGCAGTCAGGTAGGGACAGGGTGGGAGTTGTGGGCCAGTATGGCTGGTGATTGGGCTGTTGTGAAGCCCAATAAGGTGCTGGTTGGGGCTGTTGAGAAGTCCATGATGGTTGCTGAGAAATCCACGGTCGGTGCGGAGTAGTAGACCACGGTTGTCTAACAATGAATCCGAGACCCCCACGAACTCTGCTGGTGCGCCCATGTCCCCTAACACGGCCACGGCCACGGTTGCTAGTGTAAAAATCAGTAGGATTCCGATTTGACGATGATAATCAGAGGACTGAACATTAAGAGCAGTACTAGCGTGGCCTGTTGAAGTAGCGGCCTGATTGCTTTTTCGAGTCTCTTCTAAAATCAGCTTGGAACGTGCTTCATAAAATTCGGGGAGAGGGTTCGTTTGCTTAATCAGCATAAGCTTCATAGCAATTCCCTCATAAGATTCATTCCAACCTGCAATACCAGGCGTTGATTTGTGACAGGGGCGCCAACATTTGATAACTGATCGGAGAGCATCTTCAAGGCTTGACAATAGGCTGGAAAGTTAGGGTAGTATTCAAGTTTGGTGGTTAGAAACGTATGTTCTAAATAGACTGCACGTTGATTTTGATTGTCATGAAAAATATTTTCAAGAGCAGACCATGTCTATGCTGCAGAGAAATCAGGTTTAAGAATGGTATGTAGCAGGTCATTAGAGATCGTGTTGTAGATCCATTGGATGACGATGGCATCCGATCGACTCCATAGTTCAGCATCAACAGGTTTAACAGGAGAAGAAGAAGAAGAAGAAGAAACAGGAAGAATATTTTAGGCTTTTGGGGTGATGTGATCGATAACCTGAAAAGCACGACAGCGTATTTTGAATAATTATGCCCAAGAAGTATATTGTCCACTCTCCATCTCTAGTGTAATAGGAATAAAATTCTTGATATTAGTCACCATTAGGGCTGGATGAAGTTGTTTTGACTCCATAGATGGATTGAAGAATGTCGAACAGAATAGAACAAAGGAAGAAGGCTGGAAAAAGAGAGAAGGTGACTGGGAAGATTTCTGAAGGGAGACAGCTGCTAGGGTTCTAGGTAGTCAGGATACCATATTGGTGGTATAATTGTTTCCTTGATATTATTCCAAATCTCAACGACATATATAGAGTACAATAAGGCCTAAACTATATTTGGCTAATATTACAATTGACTATCAAATATGTCTAATATAATACAATATCACAAGATAATATAAAATATAT
Organism: Flaveria linearis; assembly: GCA_024085815.1. Classification (NCBI taxonomy): domain Eukaryota; kingdom Viridiplantae; phylum Streptophyta; class Magnoliopsida; order Asterales; family Asteraceae; genus Flaveria; species Flaveria linearis. The sequence goes on from JABSNV010000698.1 coordinate 80,089, forward strand.
TGCTACTATTTAGTCCAGCAATAACAAGAGAACTAAGTCTTTGTCTTTAAATGGTTCTCCAATGTTGGAGAGCACATTGGCGTGTACTTGGGCCCTAGTGAGGTAAGTAGAAGGTGTTTCATCACCCTTCATCTTTGAACCTCACACGCTTTACAAACAAGTTTAAGCTAATTACATCCATACGTGGGCTCTTTAATTTGATCAAACAATTAAGCTTTTATATAAATAAGTTCTATCTTATATTAAATCCATTTGATTATCATATATAAACATTATATCTTTATTTTCTCTTCTTTATAAATGCACACACACACTCGAATATAATTCCTACAAGACATAAATTCATCCAAGTTGCAAGGATCATTCGATCCATATCAATTTTCATGTCAAAAAAACCAACACCAAATATTTTCCAATCTCTCCCTCTAATTTCCTAAGACTCAAAAAAAACAAGAATAAGAAACGAAAAAGCAAGAACAAGACCTGTGTGGTGAAGACAACTAAAATTCAATTAAGACGTGTGGTTTGAACAGGAAAGAAAGCAAGAGAAGAGAATCGAAAGAGTTTGTGCGAGTGGGAAGAAAACAGTTTGAGAACAATAGAGAGTTAATCGTGAGGAAACATAAAAGAAGAGAAGAAGTGAAGCGGGTCAAAAGCGAAGCGGATCAAAATCTAATTTAGGGGGATATTTGTTGGACTAACTTAGATTAGGATACCAAAGAAGGAACCAATAAGAATGATCAAGGTGAAGATAAGAAGATTAGTTAAGAGTTCAAATTAATTGTTTGGTTGAGTTCGTCGTAGACAAGGATTGAGTTTTTTTTATTTATTTGATTATTTAATAGTGTATGAGTTTGGTTAGGATTAGTATAAGTTTAGTATATATAGATGGTTTTTGTGTTGTGGGCTCCGATCCATCTTGGGTCGGGCCCTGAAACAGCCCGCAGACAAGCTGCAGAAAGGGGTTAGGGGCAGCCGGCCCTAACCCTAATCTGCCCACAACTTATTTATGTTAAGTTTTTTATTGTCTTGTTATAAACACCCACATATTGAACTTGTAATCTTAAGTCTTGAAAGTAATAAACAGAAACCCTGGTTCGTAGCCCGTGGACGTAGGTCAATCCTTGACTGAACCACGTTAAATCTATGTGTTCTTTACTGTTTTGATTATTGTGCTCGTGTGTTGTGTGTTTGCTGATCACCATCGAATCACTGTTGTCCTTTAACTGCTGCTGCCGCCAACCTGCAATCAGCAAGGCTGCTGATTGCCATCGAATAATCACCAGCAGCCACCACTACAGCCGCCGCAAAGGGGCTGCGTTTTCTGCCGAGAACAGACTGCTGTCCTGTTCTGTTTTGTGCACTGCTGCTGCTGATTTTTTTCTGCTCTGTTACTGATCAAAGAACAGCCTTCAAACAGGTTCCGGTTTGGGTATTAGTTCAGTTTGATTAGTTTCAAGTTATTGGTTGTTTGGTTAAATTATTTCCGCTGCGTAGTTGCGTTTTATTACTATTATTATTGCTATCGTTATCTCGTCACTCTTTTTAAAAATCAATTAGAAATACCAACAAGTTCTTAAGGCCCGAGCCGTAGTATTGTATTGATTTCGTGCCCTATCCGAATCCTCGGGTCAGCCGCGTACACGTAATACCTAACAATGGTTAGTGTCATGATCAAGAGAAACCACCAACTTATGAGAAAATTGTGAAAAAAACCTCTAGCCAACCACATAATTTATAAATTATTTATTTTTTTAATGTCCAAAGTGTATTTGAGTAAACTTCCACACTATTATTTTACTTGTCTAAATTGTTTAATAGATCTTAGGAACGAAGCTAATGACCTAATGAGTTACATATATGCAACTTGTAAATCAACTCGTATGAGTTACGTATACATAACATATAGTTTTATCTATTTAACTCATAGTTACACATACGTAACCCATAGTTTTCGCAATTTTCTCACAAACATGTGATTTTCTCATGAACCCTCCCCTAAAGGGTTAATGTAATTCTTTTGGTGTGTCAAATTGAGTTAATAATAAAAGAGTTGAGGTCGTGTTTGGCATCAAACCCGATCGTGTGTTTTGTTTATCGATCTTGGTCTACGCAATAAAAAGTGCTCCAGAATCCCCATCCTTACGAGTTACTATAGATGAAGAAACATTAAAAAGGAGAAGTTTCATAGCTCTAGCAGCAATAAAAGGGATGATAAATCTAAATGAACTAGAACTCAACATGACGATAGATCATCTTCTACTTCATAAAGAATTTAAAAAATCATCTTCTACACATAAATTATCATGTCATGTAAACCATCTTTTGATGAAACCCGTTAGGCAATGGATGCTGACGGATGGTTAAGAGAGATAGAAGCAATCTTGGATAAGTGGGGGCGAAGTGTTTTAACCTTTCTCCATTTCTCCCTAGGTTGGAACTGCTACAATGTAGCCATTGATCGCACATCATAATTATAACCACAACAACTACGATATGCCTCGCATCAAAAAGACATGATAATTCTCTTAATACTGTACAAGTAAATAACAAGAAAATATGATATAACTAAGGTATCTAAGCAAGATTATGTTGTTCCATCAAAACCAGTTGCTAATATGTAAAATCACCATAAAACAAGAAAAAAGTATAAGGTTATACATACCTTATGCATGGTATAAGTATAATTGTTTATCGACGACTGCTGACTAACAGAAGATTGCTCTGGTAATGATTTTGATGACTCCAACAGCTTCTTTTGAGGAAAACGACTCCCCCCAAATGATTGATATGCATGTTTGTTGGATAACTCGGCAATCTTCTGTCCTACAGCTGGCTTCAACTCCTCCAGCTCAGTTAAGGCACTCAATAATTTCTGAGATTAAATCAAAATAAAAACTGATGATGAAATTGCCAACAATGGAACAATGGCTCCTGCTGGTTGGAGAACACTGACTAAGAGGGTTGTACCTTCTTGAGAGAGATCTTATCTTTCTGTAGAGATGCTCTAAAATCCTGATGGTATGGTATTGTTTCCATAGCCAAACTAAAAAAGAGATACATGTTTTGATTTCAGATTCAATGGAAGACCGTACCAAGTTGAATTTATATCAAAATAATATGTTTTCTTACCTTGAAAATCTTAAGAGCATAATGTATAGATCAATAATATTCTTTTCTCCTCGGAAGATAGCAGCCTGGAGCAGGACATGCAACTTATGACATTATAAGGGATAGGAGAAAAGATGATCATCTAAATATCAACTTTATTGGATGATTGACCACGTTGCGGAGTACAATATATATATATATATATATATATGTGTGTGTGTGTGTGTGTGTGTCGACTCTGTTAGACATATTAACATATCATGCGTGTCTATTAGTACACTGTTGTTCAAGAGAAACAAGGCATGCATTCACAGGTATGAGATAGCACTACATTCGGTATAAGCTAGTAGAGTGCTGGGATAGGGAACTAGCCTATAAGTATGTACGAATTCCGTAAGCACAGATTATAATAAGACTAAACAGCATCTAACACATCGTTCCACCTTTAAGGGCATAAAACTTCAGGAACATTCAAATTATCCATAAAATGTCCAAATTCTTAACAAACAGAGAATTTCTGACGTCAATGTTGAGATGCTTTACAGAAAGTAGTGAGTTCGATTACATTAGTAAAATTTAGGGGATAAGTAAGAACCTGTCGGAGAATGTTATCGGCGATCCGGTAGTAGTAACGCAGAGATATTCGATTATCAACAACTATCTTCTGTGTGTTGGCAGCTACATTGATAATTCCGATAGAAGACCTCATATTCTTAGGGTTTGAATTTCCTCTTTCTACTTCCGATTAACCCTAAATTGCATCTCGTTAGCGGATCTGTGGAAAAATACAAACGGAAGTGTTCGTGTATGAATTATAGCTTAAGAACTTAATACAAAATTACTAGAGACGAGATTTGAGAATTAAACAAGAAAAAGCTTATGATTGACGACTTGATATTTCTGAGATATGAACCAAGAATCTCATCATAATTATCCTCACCAAAGTGATGATGAAAATTACAAGCAAACTCTTAGACTTATACGATCTGTATACTCAAGAACGATGAAGAAGACGAATTTTTATATTGATTTTGACCCGGAAAGAATCCCCGATCAGGTTCTAAAGGGGTGAGAGTTGAGACCAATTTTTTTTTCTTAATTTAATTGCAAATTTTTATCGCCTTAATGGCACTCAAATTTTGTTTAAGAGATAACTTAGAATCCAAGTTTTGTTTGGGATTCCTTCCAAGTGTAAGTAACTTATGATTTTTGGAGAGAGATTTTTGTTTTTTTACCTTTTAAAAAATCATAAGTTGTTTTTCAAAAACAATTTCAAACATCCCCTAAATACAACTTATTAACTTATTAACTTATTAGAAAAGTTAATAAGTTAGTATTAGTTAACTTATTAACTTATTTCCCGTACAACCATCACATTATCAAACATTATAAAATGACTTTTTAACTTTTTAAAAGTTAATAAGTTAAAAAGTAAGTAAAAAAAGCACTTCCAAACACCCACCAAATCCAATAAGAATTTTTGAAGATAGTTAACTCACTTGTAATGATTTTTATATCTATTCTTATAATTTAACTAAAATCTATATTTATTATTAAATGTTGTTCATCTCTTACCTTATATTTCAGAGCTTATTTAAAAAGATAAAAGAAAAGAAGTTGAAGGAAAAAAAAACAGTTTTATCATGGAATAATAATATCAATCATAAGAGCATAAAAGGTATTGTTACGTAGGCAGTGACTAGGATATATTTTGTGAGGGTGATAGTTATTAGAATGTGTATTGTGATAAGGTGATAGTAATAATGATTATGATAGATAAAAACTAATTTAATTTTAAATTATTTGTAAAGTCAAAATATAATTTAAATTTCTATTAATATTTGATTAAAACAAATACAACCTAAAATTAAAATATAAAAAGGTACATAATTTTAAATACTTAAACTAAAATTTGTTGATATTCCCACCGAATTCTAGCTTTTATCATCTCGTGCACATCACGATCAGGACCAGAAAGATGATCGATTTTCTTTGATAGTATTTTCATCTCGTTCGGCCATTGTTTTCTTGCCATCAAGTTGACGAGGTTGTCCATCGAAGCCGTCAACTTGTCCAAATTGTCTTTTATGTTGATGCACGTAGCCGAACGTTTGCCTTTGTTTTTTCTTCCGGCGTGTTAATTCGATGTTTGTTAAACATGAAATCATCTTCAACAACATTTAGATCGATGTTTGTGCCAGCAACCGAGCTACCTTGTGAGGTATACTCATTGGAGAACGAAGTTTTGGTCCGTTTAGGTGATGTTTGTGCCATCAACGAAACCACGACCACTTTGGTGATTTTTATAATGTATCAAAAACGTGTTCATAGATGAAATAATTTCCCAAATCTTGTTTGTACTCGTCATAATATAAGTTGAAAAGTCCAAGCTAATCCCAATCGTTGGCCTATGATTTGCTCTGGTTGCAGTTATAATTAGACATGAACTTACCAGCGGTTCAATAAATTTCGGTCCACTAACCTAAAAAAAATTAATTCAAATCCTTATTCAGATATGATCTCATTCAAATCCATATTTCGGATATCATAACATTTTATTCATATTATTCGGATATTCGATTGAACCGAATAAGAATCCATTCATGTTTATAGCTCAATACTCATTACCCAACTACCTATTATGTTTTCAACTCAATACTCAAGAGTATTGGCACCTTCCGTGATCCTAAACAACTACATAATAAGTGACTATTTCTAAATTAAAGACTCTAATATTTACCCATTATGTTTGAATTTTGAACTTGTGTATAACCTAAATTTGTTTTTAGTGGTTTTATATGATTTATCGTGATTTTAAACTAGTAAAATGTTAAGAACAAAACAATTAGTCAAAAAAATGTCTCCTTATGCTCGTGGCGGCTCTTGGTTGAGTGGTTGGTATGTAGTGCGGTTGGGTTTTGAGTATAAAACTTGTGAATGGGTGGACGCTCATCAGACATACCCCAATCCCCGGTACCATAGTCATTGAACGGGCTGAAATCCATATCGAGGGCGTAATCTTCAGTTGGTTTAGAAGAAATAATTGTTTAAGTTGTGTTGTGGTGTGGTGGTTTGTTTATAAAATATGTTATTTATAGAGTAGAAAACGGTTAAATAGTTTTTTTAAAGCCCTCCAAGCCCCTCCAACGGTGCAAAACACCTCAAAATCTATGCTAACATGTCTTCACAAGCATTAGCCACCCCCACCCTCTCTAAAATCATGCCCATCATGCCATCTCCATTGTGCCCCTACCTACGTGGAAGGGTAGCCCTCACAACGTACACTCTTGTGTCTATATTTGTTTACTTAAATAATAATCTTTTAATTTTTATTATTATTCTCTCTTTCACTCAAAAAAGAATTATTAAGGAAAAATAGTAGTGGTTTTCATGTTTATCTCATATTATTAAAATAATAAATATTTCGGACACCATAAGACTTGGACTCTCAAGCTTATAAGAAGAGGCATTTTCCAACTAGCTCAAGATCTTTGCTTATTGAGAGACGATCTTTTGTCGTTGATATCCTACGCTAGTTGGCATCAATGGCTCTAAAATCTCCATTTTTTCGTTTGTTGATCCGTCAACTTCAATTTTATTACCTGAAACTTCTATACCGTAGGCGTTCTTCATGTTAACCTACAAAACACAACATAATCTTAAAGTAACTCTATTCTGCATGAATTTTAAACTAAAAACGTACGAATGAAGCATTAAAAGGTTATATAATCACTAACATATCACATCCACACACTTAAATTTTGCATCACCTCAAGAAAACTTTATTTTTACAATCCAACAATAATTTACACAACCACATTAAACACCCCTTACCAAGTGTGAGTTAAGGCTTAAAGGCAAACATAGTTTTAAGATTTACATCACTAAAGATTAACGATCTAACAAACAAAACAATGCATACTTTATAACTTGATTTTTTTAGTTAAACTTAACATGCACAAGCTTCTAGCATACAACTATAACTCCCATCACTACCAATCTCTTACATTGCTTTGTATCTAGACTAGCAAAGATGTACTAGTATTTCTTGAGTTGGATCGGACTGCTGGTTGGATCAGGATTCAAAGGCCAACCGATCCGATCCACTTTGGTGGTTGGACGGGAACCAGAACCAGGTTGGATTGGATTTTTGGTTTTTTTATCTTTTTTGGATTTTAGTGGGTTTAACTGTGGGTTGAACATTGAATTTGAGTGTTGGATAAAAGATTATTGTTGAGTTTCATATATAACTATAAATACACATATAATATACTTATATTAAATTATATGTATAACTATATATATAATATCATATATATACATATATATATATATATATATATATATATATATATAATCATGAAGTCATTAGGCTCTTAAATCCAGCCTGAACGGTAAGGTGACCCGGTTTGTCTTTTGATCCGGTTCTTGAAACGTTGAGTAATTTTGTGACAATCAAACCAACAATTTGGCAACATTATCATAAGCTTGTATGTCCATCAACTTCTATCGATCGATCCACAACTCTATATAAATCAAGTGGGCTTTTATGGGTTATGAATTATGTCATGTTTTATGGGTATATAAAGGGCAAATTAGCACGACTAAGGTGGATGAAACCTGGTCTAAGTTAGGTAAATTAAACTAAACATACTACTAACTATCTAAGCTCAAATCATTTGACCCACACATAACATATATTGATCATTTGGATATCATATATAACTTTTCTTTATTTTAAATTTTTGACCACTACTAGTACAATATAGTTAAACATCTAACCAAAACCTTCCTAAACTATATTCCACCACACGGTTTAAAAAGTAAAAACGTTAAAGGATTTTTGGCTAAACAATGTTAGGCTAAAAAAACTAAAACACAAAAAATAGGATTAAATAGGACTTCTAATGGATGATGTTAAGTTATGAAATTTGTACAAAAACACGTTTACACATGGGATGGCGTAATGTCTCTATCACATTTATGTAAAGTATTATTCATGATCTCAAATTGTATTAATTAAACAAGTTCTAAAATGAATGAACACATTGGTATTCACCCAACAAAGAAAAGAGAAATTATCCATAACGGGTAAAATGTTTTAACCAAGTAGAGTTAACGATGTAAAGCATGCATATTGTCCACTATGAATCTCACTGTCATTAACTAGGTTTTCTCACTCATTTCCACAAACATGTTGTTTAGGAATACTTTTATGAGACTTAAAACTTACTATAATCTAAAATCCGATAAAGTAATCATCATCAAACCTAAGTACGTTGTGTATCTTTTCTATTGGTGTCGTGTCAACCAATGTGTCCGCCTCCCATAATTCGACCCAACAAATTGTAGATAAGGTGCATACAACACAAATGACATCGATGAACACAATAAGTAAAAGTTGGCTTAAAGCCTAAGTCCTTAGAAAATGCTCATAGTAATACTTATCAATCCAGATTGAATAAATTCAAGTGCATATCGAGAGGACGCCCTAACCTATGCTTTCTCAAGGTACACACATAGATGATACGATATCCTTAACTTATCCTATATCACGAATAGCACGTAATACAGTTTACCCAACACAATTAATATCACATTAAACATACACATGTATGTTAATGCAATAACTAATATTTTTTTGTTTTAATTTAGGTTTATTCAGTGGGATTCAGACAAAGTCCACAGATGTCCTATACTTTTTGTCTTTTAACGTAAAATCTTTTATGCTTAACGTTTTGAAAATCCTAGATCAGGCCCAATGCACGAAATCATTATACTACGACTAGTCGGCAAATCAACTCACTGCCAAAGCCTACGCCCATTTTATAACATAAGCCCACTGACTCTAATTTTCAGATCAAACAATGATATGACAAACATTTAAGAACAAGCCCAAATTAGTAAAAACCAAAGTCAAAAAGTCAAATTCAATTGTCAACACACCTGTTTTGGTGATAGATATAATATCCATAACTTGCCCCATATAAGTGTATCACAAATAGCACATAATACAGGTTACTCAGCATAACTAATAGCACATTAAACATACACATGTATATCAATGAATATATAATCCTATTATGCATACTACATGTAGGTTCTTAGATTATAGTCTAGGTTGAATAACCCACCAAATTTTCCATAACCAATGGTCCTGATACCAATATATCACACCCCCACTTACATCAGAAACACGAAGATGTAACGGTCGGGATCGTCATAACACACTGTTAGTTAATAGAGATGCATTAGAAGAGATATATCAACGTGTCATGACATCACCTTACATAAATGGAGACTTGTCTCATGGTTAGTCAATCCCTAGTCAAGCATAGTCAAACAAAGTTTAAGAATTGAATCCTACAATGCGGGACAAGTAAAAGGCAAAACACGCCAAAAAGTAAACAATGAAATAAGCATGAAACAAATATAGTCTAAAACCAAATGTTAATTGTATATCACAAATCCTTAAAAGCCAACTCTAAGGCACAAGCTTCAACTATCCTCTAGGACTATTATTACCTAAAAGGTAATACTCAAAAGGTTAGTTCAACACGTGGTTGGTGAGTTCGCAAGTGTAAAATATAAATAAAACAATGTTGAGTTGCAGTTGTAGACATATGTGTAAACAGTTATAAGAAAGTAATATCACATGCAAACATGAGTTTCACAACTAAATCTATGACGTAGGAACATATTCACCCTAGTGTCCATTCGTGACCATTGTTAGTCCCAACTAGTATACTAATAACACGGGCGGGGTGTCAACCCAATAGTACTATCAATACAAGCCTGTCGACTCCAACACCAGAGTTAAATAGTTGTTAACAAAGAATCACACAAAACTCATACATGTATAAGATATACACTTATAATACAGTAACACAATATTCCTAAAAAGAATAATAGCTTCCATAGCAAGAAAAATGTTGAGTATGCCTTTCCCCCTTAAGGTTTATAATATTTGTATGAAAACGAAGCCGCAAAACTCACCATGATTTGATATGAGCAATAACAAGAACGATAAGCTTCTATTAATAAGAGCGAACCAAACAATAAATCACATATGATAAAAGATAGTTGACTTTATAACGCGCTAAATAGTTGTTAGAATAATTTCACTTCATCTTGGTTTGGTTTAGGTTTATCACATGGCTCACACATATAAATATAAGTGGAAATGCCCACGCGTTGCAGCGGTACAGCTGTTGCACGATCTTTTGAGAATTCGATTTTAGTCAGTATCGGCTCGGTGCATTATGACGTAAATTAAAAAATCAAAATATAATTATTGAAAAAATCGAATGAAAGAAACAATTACGTATATCATAAAATTCTTTAAGTCAACTATATTATCTCAACAAAATTAGTGAAAGCATGGGTGGCATTTGTTGTCGGAAATCACTTTTACCTATATTTTAATGGGGGTTTCGTTTAGTGAATGTAGGTTAGAGTTTTATGATCATCGGAGGCAGCTTTCGGTGGTGATTTGTATAAACCGAAGAAAGTTAATAGAAAAATTGTCACCACAAATTAGCATCTTGATTGTTATTGAGTTGTTAACAACGGCAATGGAAAGGGGAAGATGAATGAGTGCTCAATCGCAATGAATGAACGACACTGAAATTGAATGGATGTTTTGTTTGGCAACATGTATATGCTTTAGCGTTTGTATTATAAGAATCATATGTTATACTTTATTATAAGCGCATAAATGGAATAAAATGGTTAATTCTTTAAAATTTAAGCATTAGTTTTCATATGGGTATCTTAATCCATATATAAAATTATCATTCTATCCTCCTTTCACTTATATTTTAAAAAAATATAGATAAATATTAAAATTATTAAATTCACAATATGTTTCCTAGAAAAATTTTAGTATTATAGTTATTATAAATATGAATATATATATATATATATAGTTATATAATTAAATATTTAAATAAAATAATACTTAACTTAAATAATATTTAGTTATAAAAATATAATTAGTAAATATAAATTTAGATGTCAATTTATATAATCATAAATAGAATAAAATTAATGAAGTGAATTAAATATTATCATATTATTAAATAATATATTAATAATGTTTATTAAATACATAAAAGAGACAAGAGCAAAAGTGTCAAAGTATATAAAATTTAATATATAATACCATATTATCCTTAAAATGTCTTAAAATTTTAATCCATTCCCTACCCCTCTTAAAGTCTTGCACTTCTTTGTACTTATTGCTTCAAAACTTGTATGATTTATAAAATTACATTTCTATCCTAAAAGATGTATTATATATTAGTATAAATACGTACATATAATTTGATTACTCACACTCATCCATAGTTATACACTCATCCATAGTTATACACGATCCAACTCCTTTATATATATATATTTCAATCACCTACACATTATTATATTTATATATATGTACTCACTATTATTTACATGTGTGTGTATATATATATATGTATATATAATTACACCTCCATACATTCTATAAAATATTTCACTACAACCACATGCATATATACCATAATACATACTTTTTATATGAATACACCCAAAAATATGCTCACATGTACTTTACACTTGATATAGATATCACACACACAACATATATTATCTAATCCACACACTCATGCACTCGTAATATACACTATACATACACTCTACATTTGAAAATCACACACACACACCATACATAGCAGCCGTGGGCTGTTGTGTTTTCCTTACCCACACACACAAAAAACACAATACACACACCTAATATATATACACATATTTATATATGCATAAACACCCACATCGCATGACACAAACACATGCTACGACACATAAACAAACAACATATGTATATACATACATACATATCGCATACGCGCACCCACATTGAGCACACACCAAGCGCGACACACACTCAATCGAGTTTACAACCCACAGAACTGCACACACACACTCGACACACCACACACACGCGCACACAGGCGAGCACACACACCACACACCACCACAACTGCAACTAGGCGACCATACACACACGATCACCGGCACGCACCACCGAAACATACGGAAACAAAAACGTTAGCAAAACTCAATGAAACGAAATAAAGTTGACGACAATCGTTTACCTATGGAACATCAAGGTGGGAGACGATGATGACCGATGGTGGTTCATGGGGACGAATACGGCTCGAATCGGTGGTCGATGATGAGGGAAGGTTGGCGTCAAGGCTTCACAACGGGGGGGGGGGGGGATATTCGATTAGGGTTGACCGAGAAAAAACACACACACACACACATACACACACACTAGTGGGAAACCCACATGATGAGGCAGTGGCAGTAATTTATATCATAGTATTTGTTTTCTATTTGTTTGTTAACCTTAAAATTTTTCGTTAAATAATAATAAATGCACGGAGAAGAAAATATCAGTCATAAATATCATAATTAATATAAAATCTGACCAGACAAATAAAATATTATCGGTCATAAACATATTAATCTTAAAAAGCCTGCGTGTCATCATAGTTCGGCCACCATTCTTATCAATCGTAAGCCTTACACATCCTAATTACCTCATTTATATTATATTTTGATTTTGCGTGATAATTTATAATTATAAATTATCTTTTATAACTGTTATTATTTAGTTAGTAATTATAACACAATAGCATATACGAATGTTACCGTTAGTATCTATGTAAATCAAACTATCAAAATGACATTTAATACGTGGTGTGTGTGTATGGTGGGGTGTAAAGTTGCCATGCAATAATAAAATTATATATACCCTTGTTTCTCTTATGCTATGTGAATTATTTAAAACAAATTTGACTTCATCATCTACACTACGAACAATCAAAATGAAAGAAACTATTAGTTAAAACAAATTTGTGAACCAACAAATTTTAGTCAAACTTCATAAAGCACAATATGCCAATAATTAGTTAACACAAATCCATGGACCATGAACTATCTGATTTCAAAAAGCAAAAGAAAAAAAACCTAAAATTTTAGTTGTTAAAACAAATAGTAGACCATGAAATTAAATCAACACTTTCAACAGATATTTTTGTTAACTGGTGTTGATTTCTTGTTTGCTTCCGTTGAATGAACAACCATAACTGCTACATTTGTCACGTTAAAAAACTAATTGAGGTGAACATTATCACTTTGGATGCAAGAAATAGAAAGACTAAAATACCATTAATAGTCCAGTAGGAACTTAAGAACTCACAGCTCTTTCCTTAAGCATCATATAGCAATGGAAGACATTCAAGTATTATAGTAGGTAAACAAAGTGCAGATATAAAGCTCTCCTAAATGACAATATTGTCAAAACACATTTTGTTATTTTGTTATTTTGTTAACAATTTAACATACACATAAGTTATACACTATACCAAAAGTCAAAATTAGGAAAAGTGCCCTTTAATTATAAATATGAACTAGCAAACATACCCGCGCGATGCCGCGGGATTTGTTGTTTGTATATTCAAAATTAACAACTCTATTAATCCAACATAATGAGATTAATAGTGAAAGAAAGCTACTACAACTTGGCTAAACCACTGTACTAAACAGAACTAAATATAAAAACTACACAATAACAAATTATTACAATAAGAATCTAGATGTTCAAAAAAATGAGTAGAAAGTTTCATGCATCAAATTTTAATTTGAGCACTTTCATCCCATTCTGACTCATTTAATCCCGTCTCCATAAGCTAAAATTTTGATTTCACCCAATTTGAAATAAACAACCCAAATCAACACAAAAATAAGTAAACATGTCAAAACACACACATCTAAAGGCAATACTCAATATTGTATATATGCTTATAGAAGCTGTAGTTACCTGCTTTGGCTAAATCGTCAAAATCGCCACCATCTCTCGACTTTGCTGGGTGTTCAGAAGTTGAATTTCCACCAACATCAACGGTCTGCGGTGGGGTCGGCGGGGGCGGTAGAGGCTTGTTCTTTATCCTCTCTTCAATCATTTCTGAAAGCTTTTCACTAGCTTCTTTATCAGCTTCTTTATCTTCATTAGTCACAAGTCCAAAAGTAGCATAGTCATCATTTTCTTTGTTTGCTTCATTGTTATCATTACCATCTTCCTTAGAATCATCTATAGAAGGCTTTGGAGATGTGGTTTTTCCCTCTTTACCAGAACCTTCAGTATCTGTGGCCTTTAGATTTTTTGAATTCTCTTTTTTCTTCTGAACAAAACGCTTAAGATACTCTTTAGTTGCTTTGTCAAAATTTAACTGTAAATTCAAAATCAAGAAACATGTAAAGTAAACATCAAGTAGAACATGGATGCAAGGTGCAGAAATAACAAACAAACAAACAACATACCCAGTGTCTCCCGCTGAAGGGCAGAAATAACAAACATGCAAGGTGCAGAATATAACACAAAAAGATAACACTTAGACAAAGCAAATGCACATGTATAATAATAGAAGAGATGGAGAACCGAATGATTTCTCTGGCCATGGATAGAGCATGCATATTAAGGTGACACACATTAACAAACAAAAGAGCAAATCAATGTTACATTTTATATCTCACTGGTCAAAATCAAAAGATGTACTAACAAAAATATAAAGCAGGTCAAAACTTGCCCAAAGGGTATAATTAACCCATAAACCTCCTAGAACCTTTCATCCAAAATATAAATTAACAATCAAATAATATAACCTTTCTGATCATATTTGGCAGATTAATTATTCATCAAGTATATTTATAGAAACGTTTCCGGCTCTATCCGACCTGATTATAGCGGCTACCCATTCCAACCATTTTGCCACCTTTAATATAATTTAACTGGCAGCTTATATGTTAAGAAATCAAAGCCCTTTGTTTAAAGAAGAAAAAACTGAAAGATAAATGAATAAGATAAAATCGACCTGTCTCTAAAAAGATCCATAAACTCCATATAATATCAACCACATAGAAGAATATATAAATAATTAATGAGGATTAAAAAACTTAATCATACCATTAGCTCCTGACCATCGATACTTAATTTACTCAGCAGCCTTAAAGCACGTAGAACTCCTTCCACAGATTCAAATTCACAAAAGCCAAATCCTTTCAACGCTCCAGTAGTGGGGTCTGGAACACGTTTCCAACTTTTAACAGGCCCACAAAGCTTCAGAAATATTTAAATGTGTAAGCACATGAACACTAGAATATGTTTGCAACTAAAAAATGAAAATATGTGAATTGAACCAAGTATTTTACCTTTTACATTGAAACTACTTTTTAAGTCACTGACTATGTAACTATGTATCCAGTTCCATTTATTCCAACCCCGGCCAAAAACAGGCCGAAATATTTTAAAACGACAAAACTTCCATAGTTTTCTACATCGAATTGTCGCTTTTTTGATACACCAATACAAGGGTATTTTTGAATGTTCTGAATTTTAAAGGCTATTTCATTCTTTGACATATTTTCAGATGAATTTGATATTAGAAAAAACACATACATAGTTGGGTGCCAATAAAGTAGTTTGAACATATGGGTGGCCTCCACACACATTATCCTTAATGAAAAGCAAGGAGAGACAAAATTACTTGCAAAAGGGAGAGCATGAAATCATTGTCCACTGTTGATGCGATCTTGCCAACATAAATCGTGGTCATTGGTTTTTCAGTTTGAGCTATGGCTAAATTTATAGGTGGCCTAACAATTGTAGGGATCACAGGAGGCCGCATAGCCATAATTGGCGGGCGTTGTAATGTTGGAATGACTCCTGCTGCTCCAGGTGGCCTTTGAGGGTATGGGGGTCGAAGCATTGTGGATATGTAGGAGGTGCATACCGGAGAATTCCTACATAAATGAGACAAAAACTATGCAAGCCTGTTAGATGAGTTAAAGTAGGATTACATCCGTAAAATTCTTCTGTTTAACACATTCAACAAAATAAATCATATATGTTACAAAATAATAAACAATGTTTACCCAAATATTACAAGCAATTAGAGATGGCAGCATAGGCACACCAGCTGAACAGATAACCTGAATGAAAAATAAATACAAGAATATGGAACTCGTAGATCATGATTATACAAAGCAGCTTACCTCATGCAATCCTGAATAATAGTGGCCTTGTGTCAAAATATTCCACGCACCAATCGTGGAGAATCATATTTAGTAACATGAGACTTCCAAAAGGTCTTGATGACAATACATTCTAATTTGTGTTCCACAGTTCTAAACTTTTTTAACTACTATAGAACCATCATACACAGTAACAGATGCAAAAAAATTAAAACCAAATAGTGTAGTTGAAAAGATTGTGATACCTTGGCATGTAAAGGGCAAGAAGCACTCAGTTGCAAGCATGTTCTGCTGCCGACAAATCACGATTTGAGTACCCATAAAAGGGAAAGTAGACTACATAATACAAGCCTACTAAAACGAACATTGGCACAAATTGTTTAGCATGGGAACTGGAAGAGATTTCTTTTTGTTTCGAGAATTCAGGAGTCATTTTGGATCATAGAAAGTAAACTCCTTTTCCACTAAAGTTATTCTTAGTTAAACGGATAATGAAGGGAGCTAGGCAAAATGTTTCCATACCGAAAAAAGTTGTGGAAGTAATGGTCAGCCTTCCAATGGTTTTCACCAAGACATCGATCAATAACACACTGTACCAGAAAACGTCTTGTCATTGCTAATCCCTATATCAGCTCTAACTCCTCACAATTGCTCTTGACCAAAAGTTATTCACACTTACATACTCTTTTAATCACTAAATCCAACACATAGACTAAATAAACTCCTATAACAATTGTATCAAACAACCAATTATTAAACTCAACAAGCCTTTTCAGTTTAAATCCACACATGAACAACAATTCAATCATAAATTCCAACAGAAAACAAACGTAATCAGCAAATTAGATTATAAGACCCACCTGGAGGATTCATAAGCTCCAAAACCTACACTACCAAAGCATTATCTATTTATCCATGAAACCATAAAAAAACCTAAATCGAACAATCATAAAATTGGGGATTTTGAGTAATGAAACCTCACTCTTTTGATTTGGGAGACATATTCAAGGTCCTGAGGATCTGGGTCTTCATCAAAATCCTCTTCTTCGTGCTCATCATCATCATCTTCTTCATCAATTGCAGTATTTGATTCTGCAGCGACACTCAATTCAGTCAACTTAAACACTTCCAAAATAAACCAAGAAATGATCAGTAGACAACAGGGTCTATGATCCGCTTTCGTAATCGGCGGAGTCTCGTCGCGAACGTACCTGTTGCGGCCCTGCACCACCAACACCACATCGCGACCAACCATCGACCACCATCATCGCCATCGGCCTCGTCGGCCCCCGAATTCCACCACCACCATCGCCATCGCGACAACCCTGTGCTTTAAAGGTGGAGTTGCAGAATGAAGAAGATGAAGATGAAGAAGATGAAGAAGATGTTGCTGATGATGATGATGCTGCATCTATAGCTCCATCTTTGAAGGTGGAGTTGCAGAATGAAGAAGAAATCGGTGTGAAGAAATTGGGTGTGAAGAAATTGGGTGTGAAGAAAAGGGGATTAGGGTTTTATTTGAGGTGTGAGGTTGTAGCCACCGACTTACTGTAGTTACTGTAGCTAAGCGTTATATCTTTAATATATATATAATGTAAGCATTTGGTTTTTTTTTCCTTAAAGGGTTATAGAGGACAATAATCTTGTATAATAAATTAGAGCTTACCTTTCCATAAAAGTGTGTCAGCTGTACTTAATTGTACTTTATTATCCAGACCATCGTTTTGCCAGCCAAAAAAAAAAAGAAATCTTCCTGCAAGATTTCAAAATTGAGTATTTAAGTTATTAACTAAACATAATGGAATGTTAGCATGTATGTAAAAGTGTTTATGGTATTGATTATTGTCTAATAACAAGAATACAACCCCTATATATAGGGTGTGAGGAATTACAATTGGACTATGATTCTAAGGGTCCATAATTATCTATACAATCAATACCTAAAATAGAATAATAATCAAAGGAGTAATCTATGCCATAATATAAACTAATATTCCCCTGCAGTTTGAGCGGGCGCAGAGCAGACGGTCAAACTGGATCTGAAGGCTTGAAACAATTCCCTGGAGATCCCCTTGGTAAAGATGTCAGCAAACTGTGATGAAGAAGGAACGTGAAGGACGCGAATGTGACCCAAGCGAACCTTCTCCCGAACAAAATGGATGTCAATCTCGATGTGCTTCGTCCTTTGATGCTGAACAGGATTATTGGATAAATAAACTGCTGATACGTTGTCACAATAAACCACAGAAGCAGTGCGAAGTGGGACATGAAGTTCCAGTAGTAAATTACGAATCCAAGTTGCCTCTGCTACTGCATTTGCCACTGCCCGATATTCGGCCTCTGCACTGGAACGGGAGACAGTAGGCTGACGTTTGGAGGACCACGAGAGTAAATTAGTACCAAGAAACACGCAGTAGCCACTAGTTGATCGGCGGGAGTCGGGACAGCCTCCCCAGTCAGCATCTGAGTAGGCTATCAAGGAATGAACCGGAGATTTGACAAGTCGTATCCCGTAGTCAAGTCCCTTGAAGATAGCGAATGATACGCTTCATAAATGCAAAGTGGGGAGCACGAGGTTCATGCATAAATAAACAAACCTGTTGAACAGCATAGGAAATATCTGGGCGTGTGAACGTGAGATACTGTAAAGCCCCAGCGAGGCTACGGTATAACGTAGGATCATGGAAAAGGGCCCCGTCTGTAGTACTTAGTTTAGCTGAGAGATCAACCGGAGTAGTACATGGCTTGCAGGAGGTCATGGAGGCACGGTTAATGATATCCTTGGTATACTGAGACTGAGACAAAAAGATGCCATTAGTAGATTGGGTAACTTTGATACCCAGAAAATGATGCAACCGGCCCAAATCAGTCATAGCGAACTCTCGTGAGAGGGCGCGAATAATCTCCTGTAAAAAGGCATCCGATGACGCTGTGAGTATGATGTCGTCAACATAAAGCAATAAATATGCCGTGTTATTCCCCCGCTGATAAATAAATAGAGACGTGTCACAAGCACTACTACGAAAACCCTGAGAGATAATATAATTAGCAAACCGCATATACCACGCCCGAGGGGCCTGCTTGAGCCCATACAATGATTTCTTGAGACGACATACATGGTGGGGAAATCGCTGGTTCACAAAACCTGGAGGTTGGTGCATAAAACCGTTTCCTGCAAATCACCATGTAAAAACGCATTCTTGACATCCAACTGGTGAATTGGCCAAGAACGCGAGACGGCCAAAGATAAACAGTCCGAATGGTTGCCGGTTTGACAACCGGGCTAAAAGTGTCATCACAATCAACACCCACTGTTTGCGATTTCCCATTGACCACTAACCTCGCCTTATAGCGTTCCAAAGAACCGTCGGCCTTAAATTTATGCCGAAAAAGCCACATGCACCTAATTACTGGGCTATCTGAAGGACGAGGTACCAAATCCCAAGTATCATTTTCCTGTAAAGCATTAAATTCGGTTTGCATGGCGTGTACCCATTGGGGGTCGGAAAAAGCTTTGGCGTAAGTGTTTGGGATTGGGGAGATGGTAGCGGTATGGAGGTTAAGTGGTGTATGTGGTTTGAGGGAACCGGTCTTGGAGCGGGTGGTCATTGGATGGGTGTTGGATGAGGCGGGTTGGTGGGCGGTATTGGGGGCCGAGGAAGTTGTGGTTGGGCAGTGGGCTGAAAGCCAGACGGTGGGCCAGAGGGGTGGTGAGTGGGCTTGGGCCGTCTAGTATAGGTGATTGGGGAACGAGGTTGTGGACGTGGGGCTGGTTTGGGTGGGCTGTTTGGGCCAGACGGTGGGGAAGATGGGCTGATCCGGGTGGGCTGTTTGGACCGGAAGGTGGAGAAGGTGGGCCGGATGAGGGGTGGCTGTTATGAGGTGGTTGTGGGCCGATAGGGAAAGATGATGGGTGAGAAAAGGTGAAGTGGGACGGGGGGTGGTCATCTAGAAAATTATATGTTTGGGGCGGGGCAGGTGTGGAATAAGGGTAGGTTGACTCGTCAAATGTGACGTGTCGAGAAATATGAACCCGACCAGTCGTGGGGTCGAGACACCGGTAGCCCCGGAAATCCAGGGGTAACCAAGGAAGATACACCGAATGGCCGAGGATGTAATTTATGAGGTTGGGTAGCAGAGGTGTTGGGGTAACAAGCGCATCCAAACACTCGTAAGTGATCATATGTGGGATGTCGCAAGTATAGGGTGAAGGTGGGGGTGTAGAAGTTAAGGCGTTTTGTGGGCAAGATATTATGTAGATAGGCTGCGGTGTGAAGGGCTTCCACCCAAAAGGCGGGTGGAGGTTGGCATGGATGAGAAGAGCGCGAATGATGTCATTTAGGCGACGAATCATGCGCTCGGCCCGACCGTTTTGAGATGATGTCTGGGGACAGGAAAAACGGAAAAGTAGGCCATGGTTTGGGCAAAAGTTTTAAAGGCATTGTTGTCAAATTCACCCCGCAAATCACATTGAAAGGTTTTAATGGGCGATTAAATTGCGTGGCAATTAATCGGTGAAATTTGACAAAGGTTGGGAAGTTTCTGACTTATATTTTAATGGGTATACCCAAATAAAGTGGGAAAAATTATCAATTAATACCATGTAATATTTGTAACCAGATTTGCTAGTTACAGGAGATGTCCAAAGATCACAATGAACAATGTCAAATGGTGCAAAGGTATATGAATTTGAAGCATGAAAAGGTAACCGTTTACTATTAGAAAGTTGACATGAATTGCAAAACTGAGACTTATGGTCTTTGTTACATGGAAAATTGAAATTACGAATTAAAATATCTAAAACTTGATTCCCTGGATGCCCAAGACGATCATGCCAAGGAAGCGAAGTTGTGGTGATAAAGCAGGCTTGTGGCGGAAGCGCTGGTGGTGTAAACGGATAGAGGTCCCCAGTGCTATTGTGGCGGGAAAGGAGTCTTCCATTGTGTAGGTCCTTCAAAGAAAAACCAAATGGATCAAATTCAATGGAAACTTGGTTATCACGGGAAAAACGTCTCACCGAAATTAAGTTTTTAATAATTTTAGGGCTATAAAGTAAGTTGGGCAGAATGTAGGTCCGGTTTGGGAGCGGGTAAAAGTCGGTTCCAGACCGAACAATAGGTACAAGTTCGCCATTACCAACCAAATTTTAGTGTTAACAGGAGATGATGCAGGGATATGGATTTTACCTGAGTTTTGAGTGACATGAGCCTCAGCACCTGTATCCATGTAATCCGTGTGGTCCTGTTGTTGCATATGCATAGCTGAGAGAGCCACACTAAGATCCGAAGGGCAGAGGGCATCATAACCGAACGGGGCTGAAGGCGCTGAAGGCTGAGTTGCGGTGTATCCGGTATACTGGGAGTGGGCCGAAGCCGAGTTCTGCTGAGGCTGCTGCTGGGGCCGAGGCCTGAGAGTACTTTTGGGCCGATTGTGGAGGCTGCTGTGGGCTTGGCTGCCAACTGGGCTGGGACGGATATGGGCAGGGCGGCACATTCCACCAGGCCACTGTGGGTAGGCTTGCATCTGTGACGGCCAATAGTTTCCGGACCTGCCGCGTCCGCGTCCCCCGCGTCCGCGATAGTTGTTTTGTCCGCGTCCTCGTCCGCGTCCTCGAGAAGGGTATGATAAGTTGGGGAATTGCTGGGTTGGTTTGGGTTAGCGGGCTGGTTGGATGGTGATTGGGATGGTTGTTGCTGGGCTACGAGGACAGAGGAGTTCGAGGATTGCGGGCTTCAAGACGGATGACCTCTTCTTGTAACATGGTGCACGCGGTGTCCCAATCGGCGTTCTGTTGGTTTATCAAGGAGGCTGTTGTGTCATACTCGGCTGGGAGGCCGCGTACGAGCTGAAGGACGAGTCGGGATTCCGTAACAGGTTGGTCAACATCTTCTAGCTGATTAGCGAGTTCTTGAAGGCGTTGGCAATATTCGTCGACAGAGGAGCACTTTGCGAGGGTCAAGTTGCAAAATTGTGTTTCGAGTGCGGCGGCGCGAGCTTTCTTGTTGCTGAGATACGTCTTTTCCAGTTTAACCCAAGCGGCCCTAGCGGTGTCCACCTTGCCGAGGACACGCGGCAGAATATTATCGGCGATTGTGCTGCAGATCCATTGTAAAACTAACGCATCAATTTCCAGCCATGGCAGGTATTCCGGGTCAGTTTCTGCAGGAGCCGGTGAACCATCAATATGGTTCAGAACCTTGTACGCAATGGCGTGCATTCGAAACAGCCGGGTCCAGGCTGTATATGTGACCTGTTTTCCATCCAAAGTGCGGACCTTGGACTGGATATTGGAGACGGAATAGGCCGGGTGCAAGGGGATGGGTTTGGCTGTTGGGGAAGAAGCTTCGACTGCATCATCTTCTTTTGCCATGATCGAAACCAAAGGCAGAGAAGGAAGCCGGCGATTAGGGTTTTATTTGAGCCAATGCTCTGATACCATAAAAGTGTTTATGGTATTGATTATTGTCTAATAACAAGAATACAACCCCTATATATAGGGTGTGAGGAATTACAATTGGACTATGATTCTAAGGGTCCATAATTATCTATACAATCAATACCTAAAATAGAATAATAATCAAAGGAGTAATCTATGCCATAATATAAACTAATAGTATGATATGCATACTTATATCTAGCGCTAAGTAACTCTTAGCATATCATCTGTAGCTTCTTTAGTTAATTTTACACCTGCAAATTCAACTTGCTAAATCATGTTATGTTCAACATTATCATCTAACACACATAAAAATTCAAAAATGGTGGAATGAATGCCTTTATGCGCATATATCCATCCAGAGATGCTTTCAAAGGCAATAAAAATAATCATTAAAACAAACCTTCAACGGAACTTAATTTTCAAATATAACGCAATCACCAAAAATATAAAATCAACCCCTGCAACGACAAATGGTTAAAGGTTATAACATAAATGGGGTGTGGTTAATATGTTAAGGAGTAAGGACATGCATACACAGAACACACATAAAACAGGAAGATGAGTAAATAAGGTAAGGTAAAGATAAGCATCCATAATTAAAATAACAAAGGCCAATTATTTATTGATTTTAAACCTTTTAATTGTAAGAACTTAAAATTGAAGGAGGTATGACACTTTGGAGTTTAAGTCCTGCAGTTCTTCCTATTCACTGCGCCACAAACAAACAACATACAAATATTGATTAGTAATTTGTAGACATGGACATAAAAACCCCAAAAATCAAAACAAATTGCCATGTTATCACACATAAAAGATGACCTCATAATTTTAATCACTTGCTCACCTGTATATTTGATAAAAGAAGACCCATCTAATGTAAAATGTAATATAGTAGTAATTACTAAACCTAAATTCAATATTCAAGATCTGCCAATTAACAACATAAAACGATAAACGAATGCATTAAAGTAGAGAAGTATGAATCTAGAGTCAAGATATAGATTCAAACAAAAGTTGCTAACTTGTTAAAAAGTTTGACATTTTATTACGTTTTTTAATATTCTTCATTAGTGGTTATCTATAAATAATTAGTAATGGTCACCTTCTCCATGGTCAAACTAGACTCGTGAATTTTGTCATCTCTTCCTATAATTCCTTCTTCCATTTTCACGCACCGGCTCTGAATCTGACTGTTCTTCATTTCTTTATTCTACAAGCAATAAAATCAAGGGGGAAAAGATACAGAACAAAAGAAATCTGAGGTCTGCAATTATGTCTATGAAAATGAAAATCAATTGCCCGAGGTCTTCTTCTCAAAATTCAAAACATTGATTGAATGTAGAAGATCCGACTGTATAGTCAAGATTTAAATTTTGAATCTAGGAGATTTGAGCTTTAATTTATACGTTATTTGTGCACAGAAACACCATTATTACTCATCAGGGAAGAAAAGAAGAGGCCAACCCCTCCTTTTGTATGAGTGGCTATAAGGAGGAGACTACGGGTTTAGAGTGGAAGAATGTAAAGAATGAATATTTTCTCCTTGGACGGAGAAGGATTGAGATTTTGTTCAATCAGATTATGTTCATGTGCTTCAATAGTCGTACAATGTGCTTCTTAACATGTAAAGTTCTAAAATTTTAAGAGTTTTTGTGAAATTACTATATTGTCCTTTTAATATCTATATTAATAAAGTGTGTGCATACATACATGCACACACACACACACACACATATATATATATATATAAAATCAATTTACACTTAGGACCCCAAACTGTTTTGGAATTAATTCCTTTTAAGTTGAAATATATTTATTTTGAACTTTGGACTTTTCTTTCCTGTTTTTTATCAAACACTTTATATGCAACTCTTAACGAATCAATTTAGGGAACATATGTACACGAGCTATGACGTAACTCAAAAAATATTAGCGCGTTCAAGATCCGCGACATCACGAGTGTGATTTGATAGATTTTTATGTAACTACATATATATATGTGTATATATATATATATATATATATATATATATATATATAATATATGATCAGGATCATTACAGAACGTATTTTTATTTTCAGAACCAAAAAAACCATTGATTTATATAAATGTAAATTGACGAACCATTGATTTACATATATGTAAGTTAAGACTGGTGATATTTAGTTGTTTTACATACACGTATGGTATACCATCAGACTTAAGTTGCATTTATGTAAATCAATGGTTCTTTGATTCTGAAAACAAAACATGATTCTGTAATGATCCTAAACACACACACACACACACACACATATATATATATCTATGTGTGTGTGCGTGTATATATATATATATATAATATATATATATATATATATATATATAGCGAATGTGGGGCTAGCCCACTTGGTAGAAGTTTTGCCTCTTTGAGGGAAGGTCTGGGGTTGAAACCCAAGCAATAGTGTAATTTGGTGTGTGTGTGTGTGTGTGTATATATATACACACACACACACACACACATATATATATATACATTTATACACACACATATATACATACATATATATACATACATACATACATATATAGGGAGGGATCCCTTGAAAACCATGTTATAAATGAAAAGCAAGAAAACCATGGGTTACATATATGTAAGTACATGTTACAAAGTGTACAACTAAGAGTTACGTATATATAAAGATTATGTATATGTAAGTATGTGTTACCAATGGTACAACTAAGTGTTACGTACATGTAACTCATACAAGTTACGTATATGTAAGTCGATTCGTTATCATCAACGGTGCTTGAAGTTTACGTATACGTATACGTATACGTATACGTATACGTATACGTATAGATATACGTATACGTATACGTATACGCATAGATATACGTATACGTATACGTATACGTATATCTATACGTATACGTATACCTATACGTATACGTATACGTATACATCTACATCTACATCTACATCTACATATACATATACATATACATATACATATACATATACATATACATATACATATACATATACATATACATATACATATACATATACATATACATATACATATACATATACATATACATATACATATACATATACATATACATATACATATACATATACATATACATATACATATACATATGCATATCCATATACATATGCATATGCATACGCATATGCGTATGCGTACGCATATGCGTATGCGTACGCGTATGCGTACGCATATGCGTACGCGTACGCATATGCGTACGCATATGCGTACGCATATGCGTACGCATATGCGTACGCATATGCGTAGGCATATGCGTATGCATATGCGTATGCCTATGCGTATGCCTATGCGTATGCCTATGCGTATGCCTATGCGTATGCCTATGCGTATGCATATGCGTATGCCTATGCGTATGCCTATGCGTATGCATATGCGTATGCCTATGCGTATGCATATGCGTAGGCCTATGCGTATGCCTATGCGTATGCATATGCGTAGGCCTATGCGTATGCATATGCGTATGCCTATGCGTATGCATATGCGTATGCATATGCGTATGCATATGCGATTTTGTTCCACTTGACACCCTCTACTGAAGAAAGACACTAGAAAGCCATAATTCGGTGAAAACAACCTCAATTAATTAAACAACAAAGGTACGTGAATCTTATCATTCGGTCATCGATTGTGGTAACAAGAACTATCGTTAATCATTGTTATTGTTCTGGAGGTTTATTATAAATCAATTAGTTTTCTCAAAGATCATTTGTTTATAATATTTCTTTGCCCATAAAATTACCAATTATTTTAAATCAAAAGTCTTATACACCATTTAGGTTTTGATTCCCATTATGAAGTTGTCCATTTATATTTTTGCTTCCCTATTAAGGTTGTTTTTTATTTAAAAGTACACTTCAAATATTGTTTTGTATTGAATTATGTTTTTACAAATTTTTGGGTTTTAATTTATATAGGGGAGGGTTCAAATAAGAACTCACTTTTTAAAACTCTAGGAACCAATATAAGAGACTAGTTTTCAACTACAAAATGATAATTAACAAAACACATAAAAAATATTTATAAAACAAAAATAACATAAAAATAAAAAAATAAAAACACAAAAATATTTCACTCGTTTCCCTCTTTCATAAAAAATAAAAAAGTTATAAAAAATAAAAAAATTATAAAAAATTCTTTTGCACATGTGTGATACCGGATTTACACATCTGTAAATAACGAGTGGGCGATTTTTAAAAAAATATATCAATTTGATAGGCGTTGAAAAGATAAAAAAAATATTGAAATTAATGGTGAAAACTTTTGAAAAAAATATGAATTTTATATCTAATGGTGTGTGTGTATGTGTGTGTTTATATATATATATATATATATATATATATATATATATATGATAAGTTTCAAATGAGAACCCTGTGTTATTGCGAGAACTTGCGAGAACCCGCCAACATCAATAGAAATCATAATTTTTTTATTGCAATAAAAATATTACACATATACAAGATTATGATATTTTTTATATATATGTGAATTCGTAAACGTGAAAAAGTTTACATTGGTGTAAGTTTTACTTACAACTTTAAATATATGTGTTTTTTGTAAAACTTACACCAATCTAAACTTTTTATAATTACGAACTTACATATATACATAAATGATCATAATCTTCAGTATGTGTAATAATGTTATTTAAGCAAAAAAATTAATAATATTTATTAATCTTGATGGGTTTTCGCAAGTTTTCACAATAAAAGAGGGTTCTCGCTTGAACCTTTTCCTGTATATATATATATACATATATATATATATACATACATACATATATATATAGGTATATATACATATATATAGATATATATATGTATATATATATATAGATATATATATATATATGTATATATATGTATATATATGTATATATATGTATATATGTATATATATGTATATGTATGTATATATATATGTATAACATATATGTATATATATACATATATATATATATACTTACATATATATATACATATATATACATATATGTATACATATATATACATACATATATATATATATCATATATACAAGGTTGTGTTGTATTTCATAAAACAGCACAACGTTGTGCTGGATTTCATCAAACAGCACAAGGTTGTGCTGGATTTTATAAAACAGCACAAGTTTGAGCTGGATTTCATAAAACAGCACAAGGTTGTGCTGGATTTCATAAAACAACACAAAATTGTTAATAGACCAAAATACCCTTTAATCCTATTTTCTAGTTTTGCCACATGTCACCACCTCAATTCTTCTTAGCATTCTTAGGCAAAATATATTTTTTTAGTGGAACCTCCCCCTATATATATATATGTATATATATATATATATGACGGGGCAAAAACGTGTGTACGAGCACCTGTCGGAGACACAGACTTCTTCCCGGTGGAAGTGGGACTCCACCAAGGATCGGCATTGAGCCCATTCCTCTTCACAGTAGTGTTGGATGAAATGACCAAGTCTATACAAGAGCTAGTCCCATGGTGTATGCTGTTTGTGGATGATATTGTCTTAATAGCAGAATCTAAGACGGTGCTTAACGAGAGATTAGAACAGTGGAGAGCAGCACTAGAACGCAGGGGCTTAAGGATAAGTCGCTCTAAGACAGAATACATGCATTGTAACTTTAGTGGTGAGGCCGAAGAGGACACCCAAATAAGTATACAGGGCATGGCGGTCCCCCGGACGGGTAGGTTCAAATACCTTGGCTCGTATATACAGGAAGACGGAGAGATACACAACGATGTAGCACACCGTGTGCAATCAGGATGGTGCAAGTGGAGAGCAGCATCAGGGATTCTGTGTGATACGAGGTTCCCACCGAAACTAAAGGGAAAACTATACAGAATGGCAGTATGTCCAGCTATGCTATACGGCACAGACTGTTGGGCCATAAAGAAATCGCACGAGAGACAAATGGAGGTCGTAGAAATGCGAATGCTGAGGTGGATGTGTGGACACACAAGACTGGATAGGATCAGAAATGACGTCTTTCGTCAGAGGCTAGAGGTGGCATGTATCACAAATAAAATACGAGAGGGAAGACTAAGATGGTTTGGTCACGTGAAGAGGAGAACGATGGCAGCACCTGTTAGAGCAGTAGAGAACATCAGCTTAGAGGGTAGGAAGAGTAGAGGTAGACCTAGGTTGACTTGGGATGAGATTATTAGGCGAGATATGATAGACTTGCACCTCTCTGAGCACATGATCGAGGATAGGAGTGAGTGGAGGCGTCGAATAAAAATTAAGGACTTTTAGTGGGATTTGTGGGTGGGACGGGTTTCGGTTACATGTGGCGGGACCTCCCGCGTCAGGTGTAGTTTTTCTTTCATTTACCCTGTTGGGGTGTTACACGTCGCTGGTTATGATATGCGCCATATCTAATTTTGTATGTGTTATTTACCTGTGTGTTTTATGATATGTATTTATGATTGTTATGGGTACTGTCTTTGCTAACGAGTCGGGGTCTCTTCGGAAACGGTGTCTCTATCTCTCAGGATAGAGGAAAGACTTGCCACCACATACCCCTCCCAGACCCTGCTTTTTAGCGGGATACACTGGGTATGTTTGTTTGTATATATATATATATTATATATATATACTCCTTTATAATGTGTGAAGGAGGGGCAGAGGAGTCATTTCACGCTCCTCGTAAGACGCGCCTGTTCGTCTTTCTCTTCACCCTGAACATTCCCCCAACCGGCCGACGTTACGCCTCGCTTCCGCTCCGTTACCCTTGCATTCACTCCTCACCACTCTGTCGTGTGAGCGCATGTCTACCTTCAATTCCTCTTCCTCTGCATTGTTCCTCTTCCTCTCCACTGTTCCTCTCCATCGCCTCCATTCAATTCGTCTGTTGAAACATTGTGTAACCCCTCGCAGTGAATGACGTTGTACAGTAATTGTTGCTTCATGGAGGAATTGAAGTCCCCAGTCAAACCACCGGTCCGATTCCAATGCCCACCCCACATATATATACAGGCAGGGCTTCCGAGTGACCCACATGATACCCAAAGCGAAGGAGACAAGAACCTCCACTACCATCTATATCTTGATGAAGTCTCCTCTTTGAATTGTGAGGGGTGCTCTCAAGATCATCGTTTTCTGGGCTTGAAGGTGCGTTTTCCTTCAGATTTAAGCTTCCATTGATGAATATGATCGTATTAATATTTGAAATTCACAAGTGCTTTTTGTGGGTGTTGTTCGATTGTTTCTGTAAATTCGTGCTGCTTTGTGTAATCATGAGTATGAATGTTGGGTATGATGGGTTCAGACCCACAATTTTAAGGTTCTCTTGATTAATTGTTGATTGGGTTGTTGATTTCTCTTTGTTAGAACGATTAGTTGGATATCTATTTGATTAATTGGATTTGTGGACTCCAATTGCTATTTATGCCAACTTTAATGATTGTTTTGAGAAGTAAAAAGTGGTTCCAAACAGGGGAAATGTGTTTGATTGATTACTAACTTCATTTTTAAATTGTACTGTATCTGATGAATCTGATCATATTTATATTTGAAATTCACAAGTTGGTTTTGTGGTGTTGTTCTTGATTAATTGTTGATAGCGTTGTTGATTTCTCTTTGTTAGATCCATTAATTGGATATCTGTTTGATTAATTGGATTTGTGGACTCCAATTGCTATTTATGGCAATTTAATGACTGTTGTGAGAAGTAAAAAGTGTTTGCAAACAGGGGAATGTGTTTGATTGATTAAAAACTTGATTTTTAAAATTCTACTATTTCGGGGAGCTTTTCATAATGTCCATTTGGGAGATGAAAGCAAGATCAGAATCATGAATCTGATGTTTTTAATATGTTGGATGATGGAAGACGGTCGGTTAGTCAAGTACTACTTGTTATTTGTAGGTATGAACGAGTTAAAATCTGAAATATACCTTCTAAACAGGGATTCCTACAAGATGTGCAGAGAATATTAGTTGTAACTTGTAAGTGGTAGGGAAGAGACAGTGGCTTGAAGTGATGCTCATGATGCACGTAGATTTATGTATCTTGGTAACATTTTGTTTAGTTTAAGATCAAACTGATTAGTAGTTCATGTTGCAGAACAGAAAATCTAGACTTAGGGGGCTTAGACTACACAATCTACCAAGCTAGATAATCTATACTCCTTTATAATGTGTGAAGGAGGGGCAGAGGAGTCATTTCACGCTCCTCGTAAGACGTGCCCGTTCGTCTTTCTCTTCACCCTGAACATTCCCCCAACCGGCCGACGTTACGCCTCGCTTCCGCTCCGTTACCCTTGCATTCACTCCTCACCACTCTGTCGTGTGAGCGCCTGTCTACATTCAATTCCTCTTCCTCTGCATTGTTCCTCTTCCTCTCCACTGTTACTCTCCATCGCCTCCATTCAGTTCGTCTGTTGAAACATTGTGTAACCCCTCGCAGTGAATGACGTTGTACAGTAATTGTTGCTTCATGGCGGAATTGAAGTCCCCCAGTCAAACCACCGGTCCGATTCCAATGCCCACCCCACATATATATACAGGCAGGGCTTCCGAGTGACCCACATGATACCCAAAGCGAAGGAGACAAGAACCTCCACTACCATCTATATCTTGATGAAGTCTCCTCTTTGAATTGTGAGGGGTGCTCTCAAGATCATCGTTTTCTGGGCTTAAAGGTGCGTTTTCCTTCAGATTTAAGCTTCCATTGATGAATATGATCATATTAATATTTGAAATTCACAAGTGCTTTTTGTGGGTGTTGTTCGATTGTTTCTGTAAATTCGTGCTGCTTTGTGTAATCATGAGTATGAATGTTGGGTATGATGGGTTCAGACCCACAATTTAAGGTTCTCTTGATTAATTGTTGATTGGGTTGTTGATTTCTCTTTGTTAGAACGATTAGTTGGATATCTATTTGATTAATTGGATTTGTGGACTCCAATTGCTATTTATGCCAACTTTAATGATTGTTTTGAGAAGTAAAAAGTGGTTCCAAACAGGGGAAATGTGTTTGATTGATTACTAACTTCATTTTTAAAATTCTACTGTATCTGATGAATCTGATCATATTTATATTTGAAATTCACAAGTTGGTTTTGTGGGTGTTGTTCTTGATTAATTGTTGATAGCGTTGTTGATTTCTCTTTTTTAGATCCATTAATTGGATATCTGTTTGATTAATTGGATTTGTGGACTCCAATTGCTATTTATGGCAATTTAATGACTGTTGTGAGAAGTAAAAAGTGTTTGCAAACAGGGGGAATGTGTTTGATTGATTAAAAACTTGATTTTTAAAATTCTACTATTTCGGGGAGCTTTTCATAATGTCCATTTGGGAGATGAAAGCAAGATCAGAATCATGAATCTGATGTTTTTAATATGTTGGATGATGGAAGACGGTCGGTTAGTCAAGTACTACTTGTTATTTGTAGGTATGAACGAGTTAAAATCTAAATATACCTTCTAAACAGGGATTCCTACAAGATGTGCAGAGAATAGTAGTTGTAACTTGTAAGTGGTAGGGAAGAGACAGTGGCTTAAAGTGATGCTGATGATGCACGTAGATTTATGTATCTTGGTAACATTTTGTTTAGTTTAAGATCAAACTGATTAGTAGTTCATGTTGCAGAACAGAAAATCTAGACTTAGGGGGATTAGACTACACAATCTACCAAGCTAGATAATATATATTATATATATACAAATTTTTAGAATCATGTAGAGATAGTAATCAACATAGGATTTTGGTTATTCCAAATACATGTCCTTTATGTTTCTTCAACTGAAACAACCATTATAGTAGACAAGGCAAGATGATTACAATACACTTCAATTACCTCATGCCCAAAGTTTGGTCAAAGGCGGTTAACCTACCTACTTCAAAACCAAAAACTGAACTAAACGAATCATGTCATAACAAAATCATTTGGCCATAACATAACTCACCCCTAAATTTTTTATATCATATTCTGAGTTCTCAAGAGCACACACCACACCAAAGAAATACTAGGTTTACATTATATAAAAAAGGCAGACTAAAGAATAGATAAGCTAGGATCAAATGTTTCTTATAGTTCAAAATCTATCAACCTATCATCTTCAATCGCTGAATATCATTTAACTTTCATATACTCTACTAATGCTCTACAATCCGAATCCAAATCAAGCTCTGTATCCGACATGCCAACCTTGTACCAAAAAGTGTTTCTTAATTTAATAGTCAATTCTAGATTATTATCTTCATGAGATTCGACGATACAAATGGTAATCATCCATGTGTTGTTTCCATAACATCTAATGACATCAAATATAAGTACAAATAAACTTTTATTTCTATAAATACCATGAAAATTTTCTATAAGGAACATGAAAATTAATAATTTCTTTATAAAGTGTGCTATATTTGATATCGTTAGGTTTGCAGTTGTAAAGCAAAGTTTTTAACCTTATATATATTTCACCATGCATATTAATGAAAATGTCTACTACTTGCTTAAAAGGATAAAATAGTTAAAAATGTAGAGCTTAATTTAGCTTGTCAGTTGGATACATTTAATAATTGTTTTGATTTATCTTGGCAAACATGTATAAACATTCAACTTAATCAATGTTCCAGATTCATTTCATGCTAGTAAGATGGCCACATTACAAGTTTCACAAGCCTGTCAGCGTATCTAAACTCATCAACCGACACACCCAATTTCTTGGTAGAGCTGATCCAAAGCAGCCCAATATCAATGGTTCTAATTCTTGATCAAAGAAGCGAGCAGCGGTTTCCAGTTCCTGGAGAACCTGTATGTGTTGTTTGTGGCAAATACGGGGAATATATATGCAATGAGGTGGCTTGTGGACTTTTTCTATATTTGGCGACTTTACACATGTCGTATTGTAACTAATAATTTTCTAAAAAAATTTTTGGTTCTTGTTTGAATGCTTTGCAGACTGATGATGATATCTGCAGCATGGATTGCAAAGCTGAGCTTTTGGAGAATCTCAAGTGTTCTCAGGTACTACTCCACATTAATTGTTGTCACCAACATGAATTGACATTTATTCTGGCGATCTAACCTTCTTTTTGATTCACGAGTAACGTTTCAACAATTTTTTGTTGGGGCCTCAAGGGAACACAAGTTTAGTTGAAGCATCAAATGGACCTAAATTCCCATTACAAGCTTGTGAAAGTGGAGGAGACACTTGGGATTTCAATCGTCATCGCTGGTCAACGAAGAGATCCAGCCTATCTACTTATGAATGGTACGTTCAGCTGTCAGTTTACATGAAACAATTATTTTGACAAGTTTTGGTACATAATCACAAAGCTTATATAAACGCATGTTTAACACTAATGCATGTGTGTCCCGCTGCTTTATTGTATCTATAATATTACTACTGTATGTTGTGATTTTAGTTTGAAATGTAAAAAGGCTGGTCATCTTGCTGAAGATTGTTTAGTAATGAACCAGAATCCTCAATCCTTTTCATCTGGTAATCAGGTACTTTGTTTATATCCTTTTTGTTCTTGATATCTTGAATCTAAGACGTTTTAGTTCAACCCATAGTCACAGGATTCGCTAGGTCTACAACGATTTTCGAATTGGTTCGAATCGAACCCATTCGCATTCGCTAGCGACCCAGCCGCTCGTGGTTCGCTCTGTGGTTCGATTGTGGTTCGATTGAGGTTCGATTGAGGTTCGATTGAGGTTCGCCTGTTGGTTCGCGGCTGCAATTCGCTGTGGATGGAAGAAATTCGCTATGGATTCGCGAATCGATAGAAATTGAATCATAACTGTGAATTCCATCCATAGAAATTTAATTCATAACTGGAAATTGAATCGATAGAAATGGATTCGCGAATCGATAGAAATGGAATTCATAACTGGAAGAAATTCGGATGGAAGAAATTCGCTATGAATTCATAACTGTGAATTCCATCCATAGAAATTGAAACGATTCCAGTACTTAAGTTCCATTAATTCCCATTAATTTCCATTTAATGAGAATATATGAACCGAATTGATTGGTACAGCGAACCGGATCGAACCGGATCGAGCCGGAATGAACCTACCCCCTAACGAACCGGATTCGTGGCCCCTAGCGAATCGCGAACCTGTACCTCGTTTTCGAACCGGAGCGAACCGCGAATTAGGTGACTGTGGTTCAACCGTTTGGTAATATTTTAAGCTGCTAATTGTGTATGCAGGCATCATCATCTTCGAATGGATCAAGTGTTATACCCAAGGATCTTCTTGAGCTATACAAAAGGTCCATTGTATATTCCTTCACTAGCTTGTGTATTTTTCAAGTTTTTTTTATTGCTTCAAGATATTTTTGTGGTGAGGGGTGCCGTTGAAACCACTCGCTTCCACCTTTTGTGCTTTAGATATACTTACCACTCACTGGATTTTCAATTTCACTCTTTTACCCTACTATGTCAAAACATATCTTTTTAAATTTTTTTATTTTGTCATTTTTACAAGGTTAAAAATGGGATAACTGTATTGGTCTGTTGGAATAACTGATATTTTGACAGTTATACGTCTTCTTATGTACAAATGCCACTAAATCAGCAAAATGTCTGCAGCAGCCAAGTGCAATGCCTGCCATAGAATATCTACTCTGGCAGCGTGCGTTGATTGTAGAATATCATTTTATGACAGGTAAGCAACCGCTGTCATATCTCCCATATAAATTTACATTAAAAAAAGCCCTATAGTATAAGTGTTTCAGAGTTTCAGTAGTAGGTCACTAGGTGTGGATATTGGGTGGTTCGGTGAAAGAACAAAGTCGAACCGGTCGGATTGGGCCAACCCACAAACAGTTTTTTGAATGACTTCAACAAATAACTAACATATTAGAATAATAATCTGAACTTTCATTAATATACTCTTGTAAATAAAGCATTTACAAGTTTTTTATGCATACAAACACATTATAATGACTTCAATCTCTTTTGGACCCAAAATGTGGATTTCCAGTGCTGGACGCTTGATGGAGCATATTCGGACCACAGTCACCTAATTCGCGGTTCGCTCCGGTTCGAAAACGAGGTACAGGTTCGCGATTCGCTAGGGGCCACGAATCCGGTTCGTTAGGGGGTAGGTTCATTTCGGCTCGATCCGGTTCGATCCGGTTCGCTGTACCAATCAATTCGGTTCATATATTCTCATTAAATGGAAATTAATGGGAATTAATGGAGCTTAAGTACTGGAATCATTTCAATTTCTATGGATGGAATTCACAGTTATGAATTCATAGCGAATTTCTTCCATCCGAATTTCTTCCAGTTATGAATTCCATTTCTATCGATTCGCGAATCCATTTCTATCGATTCAATTTCCAGTTATGAATTAAATTTCTATGGATGGAATTCACAGTTATGATTCAATTTCTATCGATTCGCGAATCCATAGCGAATTTCTTCCATCCACAGCGAATTGCAGCCGCGAACCAACAAGCGAACCTCAATCGAACCTCAATCGAACCTCAATCGAACCACAATCGAACCACAGAGCGAACCACGAGCGGCTGGGTCGCTAGCGAATGCGAATGGGTTCGATTCGAACCAATTCGAAAATCGTTGTAGACCTAGCGAATCCTGTGACTATGATTCGGACACACCCTTCCCATAGAAAGTATTACTCCTTTAAGCTGAACCATCTTGTAAGTGTTCTTACCCACACTTTTGCATATAAATTGTGTGTGTGTGTGTGTTTTTGTGCTGAAACTCCTCTTTAAATTTATTTTTTGTGCTCTTGACATTTCTGAAAATATAACATTGAATTTTAGTTTTGGTCTCATATTCACACGGATCGTTTATGTTGAACAATCTGTGCTTTGTGGTAATCCAAATTGTCCTGATAACATTTATAAATTGTCCTGATAACATTTATATCATTCCATCCATTTTTAGCTTTTGATCCATTTATGCATCCATTCTTTAACCTATTTATAAACTGTTATTGCCATCTTTAGTGGGTTTTTTTTATGATGAAAGAAAGATTCGATAAATTATTGCTTGGTGAAGACATGTCTTGAACTTGAAGTGGCAAAGAGGTTTGCAAAGCTTTGGCCATCTCAAATACGGTTACAAATCTTTATGGTAGCTTCACATTCCTACCTGTAAGCCTCTTTGTGGTAGTGATAGTTTTGATATCAAATTTATGGCAATTAGTGATTGTGTTATTTTGTTTGTGCAGCAACTGCATGTTGTCAAAGATTGAATTGTAGTGTTATAAATGGTTTAGTTTTGGTTTCACATTGACTTTGAAGAGCAGGTTTGTATGTTTCTTTAGTGAGCCTTTAACCATAGCCCTAAACTCTTCTTTAATAGCTTATATTGAGCTAAGGTGTGAAAGAGTGTTTCTGAATTGTGATGAGCTTATCTATAGGTCTATATGTTTCAGGTTTTTTTTATAGGTAAATTAAAAATGAAATCACAAAGTTAATGGTTTTTGTTTATATTAAAAAATCTCATTCACGAATAAGCCTATGAGATTTATCACTACTGTTTCTGAATTGTGATGAGTAAATTATGAATAGGATTTATCATCTTCACCACTAACTTAACTTTGTGATTACATTTTCCAATTTACTCATAAAAACAACATATGAGCATGTACTTTGTAAAATCATATAGTAATTTATTCATAAAAACAACACATGGAACTGTTTGTTACTTTTTTTATTCACTTTGTTTAATTTTTTCACTTTCTTTAACCAATTTATAATTTTTTTATATTTGATTATTGTGTCTTTCATTTCGAGCAACTTTTTAGATTCTAATTTCATTCTTCTGTCGTCAGTTTAATAACAGAAATTAATTGTGCTAATTTTTATTGCATTTGGCTTTCTGATACGACGATATGGGTTT
Source organism: Flaveria linearis (assembly GCA_024085815.1). NCBI lineage: Eukaryota > Viridiplantae > Streptophyta > Magnoliopsida > Asterales > Asteraceae > Flaveria > Flaveria linearis. Next base: position 117,621 of record JABSNV010000698.1, read on the forward strand.
GGTCAAATTTGTTGTTTAGGAACGAACTGAAATTCATCCAAACAATAGTGGTACTAGACAATTTTAATATGTATGGAGCAATATGGGAATTAACAAGGCAAGAACAGTATGAAAAATATTAAAGGGGCAACATGACTTTTGAATTTTTATAAAAATAAATTAGATGCCAAGAGTTATCACTGATTTGTGTTTACTATAGTTATTACAAAGTGTATTTTTACAATGGATGGAATGATATAAATGTTATCAAGAGTCCAAAGTATACTTTTATGCATAGAAACTCTTAAACCTTGGATTTTAGTCTTGCTTCAATTTAAAGTGGGAGATTATCTTATTTGACATTAAAGGTCAAAATATAGCAATTAAGGAGCAAATGAAACAAGGGTCGTGGTTTAACATTTTGTTTCATTTTCATTCTGGTTGTATATATCCAATGTAGTGGTCATATCTTTGTTTTGTTGACTTCTTGTTTGAAAAATGTTTATTCCTTCATGAAAGAATTGTACTTTAAAATCAATATCATCTTTTGTTGTTGTTAACGATGATGCTTACCAGTTTTTGTTAATGATATTGCGGTTATCATTTTTTATTAGGGGATGTTTGGGACTGTTTTTTCTACAGATATTATATGATTTAGAATCTACTTATTTTTAATGGTCCTAAAGTTAGATAAACTTACAACAAACAAAAGCGTTTGATACAAATATTTAACTTATGCTTATTGAATGTAATATATAACAACTTACAACTCCTTCCTATATATATTTTTAACTTGTCCATATGATTTGTATTCATTTCGGTAGCAGTAGGTTAACGCTGGTTGAGCTTTTATGTCCCTCCCGCTGCAACGCGCGGGTCAAACACTCAAACCACTAGTATATTATAATATAGGAATGATGGCTAAATTGGTAATTTTACCAAATCTGTAAGACGCGCCCCTTGCTTCTCCCTCCCATCCGTTTCCGGTCGGCCGGCCGGCGCCCCTTGCGTCGCCCTTCCTGTGTCCTCCCGGCTTCCTTCATAATAACGCCTTCAATTCATCCCACCTTAAACGCCGGCGGTTTCATCTCTTCTCAACCGTCGGTCTCCACCTTAAGATCCAAACACACCCCACTGATCCCCTAAATTGATCCTCACCACCGTTACCATTCCCTCCCCCACGGTTTCCGATGGTCACCTCCCTTACCCCTACCTTAAATTGAACCGATCCGCCGGTTGATTGAAGCGATTCAGAGATGGCAAAACCAGTTAAGGCTCTTTGCGCCTTCAATATACTCGTCTGCCACTGCTGCTGCAGCGGATCTTTCGTTCATGAAGGCGTGTAGGGTTTCTGTTATGGAGCTGCTTAATTTCGCTAATGGCATTGCGATGGGGAGCAGGGCGCCGGATAGGTTGTTTAAGATTCTTGATGTTTATGAAGCTGTGAAGGATTTGATGCCTGAAATTGAGGTACTGTTTGCTGATCAATACTGTTTGTTCATAAGAAATGAAGCTATAGGAGTTTTGAAACGATTAGGGGAGTCGATTATAGGTATTTTTATGGAATTAGAGAATTTAATCCGTCGTGATTCGGCTAAAGCTGCAGTCGATTATAGGTACTGTTTGCTGATCAATACTGTTTGTTCATAAGAAATGAAGCTATAGGAGTTTGGAAACGATTAGGGGAGGCGATTATAGGTATTTTTATGGAATTAGAGAATTTAATCCGTCGTGATTCGGCTAAAGCTGCAGTTCCTGGTAGCGGTCTTCATCCTATAACGCGCTATGTTATGAATTATCTTCGAGCTGCGTGTTCTAGACCACCTTTAGAACAAATTTTTGATGAGAATGGCGTACCTCCGGTGGTTGTTGATAAAATAATCAACAAGCTCACATTGATGGTGTATTTTTGTGTTTACAGTGTTGGATGTGTGATCCTATACACGGGCCAAGGGAAGTTTCATGATAGTACTACCGATACATTGAAATTTGTTGTGAGGCAATCCAAAGACACGGTTTATAATCTCAACAATGTGTTGGATATTCTTGAGACATCAAAGGGTATAGGAACGGATCAATTCTCTCTACCTCCGAGTATGAAGAAAAACATTGATCGCGTTGATGAAATGGTGACCAAAGCTGCTAGATCTCTTGATTTTGAGACCAAAAAGAATGAAAAAGATATTAAAGATGTTCTGAATGCCGTGTAAGTAAATGTTCTATGTTGATTTGGGTGGTTTTATCTTTAACAAGTCAAACGGGTCAAGCGAAATAAGTTCATGCGTTTAACTGCAGGCGGCTTGCTCTTATAATTGTAGCTGCGGTTATGCTTCTTGTAGCTCTTCTTGGTTTTTGTAAGGCTTAAGATCTGTCTTTTGAGCTCTTATTTCTTTTGTAGATTTCACAACTTTATTAGTTTCTTTTGTTATTTTACGCCTCAAGATCGAATCTTTTTTAAGATTTTGGACTTTCATAAAGCTCTTCTTGCTTTATTTCAAGTTTAAAGATCTTAAAGATTTGAACTTAAATGTACTTTTAAACAACTCATGTACTTGAGTGTTGTTGCAGTTTTCTCCATATATGGCTTGCAGGTGCTTGTATACATGTAAGTGGTGATCAACCTAGGTGGCAACTTCGACCTGTTTGCTATAAAATGAGCCGATTTGGGTTGTATTTTATTTTCAAACGGGTCAAGAGATTTTTTTTATTACTTAACAAAAATAGAAACGGGTGAGAAATTGGTCAAATGGGTAGACCTCCTAAAATGGGTCAAAACACTCTTAATGTTTTCAGTTGCTTAAAACCTTTTAGTTTGCCACATTAAAAGATAGATTATCCCTTGGCAGTACAAATGGCTTGGATTATGGAAGTTTTAGAGAGTAATCTAGAGGCAAAATCCAAGATTTACAGGGACCGTGCTTTATCTGCGGTTTTCATGATGAACAATGGAAGATACATTGTTAAAAAGGTTAAATATGACGAATTGGTTCACTTCTAGGAGATGATTGGGTCAGAAAACACATGGCAAAAGTTAAACAATATCATGTGAATTACCAAAGAAGTTCATGGAATAAGATACTGAGTGCTTTGAAATTGGACAACAATAACTTATCTCCTAATATGGCTTCGAAGGCCATAAAAGATAAACTTAAGCTGTTTAATTCTCAATTTGAAGAGATTTGTAGAACTCAGTCCACATGGGCTATATTTGATGAGCAGTTAAAAGAGGAATTGAAGCATTCAGTCGATGTAGTTTTGCTCCCTGGTTATAGAAGTTTTCTTGGCAGGTTTCATAATATGCCAGATGTTGCAAAATATGCAGAGAAACATGTTAAATTCAGTGTTGAAGACGTTGAGGCTCGAATTGATGGTTTGTTTCAAGTAACTGCAGTATGAGGAAGTGGTCGGAAATAAAACACCATCAAGTAAGCCACTCTTGTTTTTGTGTTTCTTTGGTACAACTTCAGTTTGTATCATACTGTCATATTTATGCATACTTTTCTATCATACTTTATGTTGATGTTGTATGCCATGTAACATTTGTTAAATTTTGGCCTTTTGTATGTGATTAATGTCTATCCATCAATGCCCAGTAATACAAATGTAATGGTAACTAAACCTCTGGTCCTTCAGAAAACCTTTTCTTTTGTTAGTGACGCATTAGCTTTGTGAGTTGTGACAAATTAGTCTTGATTACATGTGGCGGTTAGCTTGTCTGCACCACTATTCTCAGAGTTACAAAGGTAAGTTTTGTATTTATTAGGACTTAAGAAAGTAATATTTTTTATCTGAAGATTTCAAATTGACCCATGTTTTTAAATGACTCAAAATTGACGTGTATTTCAATATATTTTTAATTATGATACGGGGTTACGGTTTTCCAATACCTCTACACTCTAATGTCACTGACAATAATTTATTTTTCCTTATTGCTCATGATTCACATGAATTTAATCGCTTACATCTCTAAATAAAAACATACACATTTACAAAACAAAAAAAATTAAACATATTGGTGTTGCAGCTTGGAAGTTGGAAAATATTGGCAAGGAAATTGATTCTTACCCAAGTTGTTAACCTCCAAAAGTTAACATGTTAGTTCTTGACCGGTAGTTCCTGCATGGCATTTAGTGCATACTTTTGGATTCAAGTTGTTTAGCTGCTTGGGTTCAGATGGTTGAAATTTTACTGTTGCTGGAATTTTATTGAGTTCTGCAAGGATAATTTTTTCCCAAAGGGTCCTCTAGGATCTTGATTTATTATAGATAGGTAACTTATGACCAATTCGGGATGACATCATTACCACTGCTATGACTAATTCTTAGTTTTTGAGTTATTATGCCAATTTTATTATTCAGGTGGCAACAAATGATAGGATCAATAATTACAATAATTCTTAGTGCTAATGTTACACACATAATACTACTTGAACATCAAGTAAACATTAACTTGGTTATCCATGATTCCTTTAACTTTTGGAAAACAACATCGTTTAGGAGATTTCTATTATGATATACATTGCTGATGAATTATCAACACTTGAAATATTGGTAAAGAAGATGATAGGGCTATGAAATGCACTTTCAAACTCTAAATTTGTTTTTACTTTTCATTTGACTTGGTAAAGCCACAATAGTGAAGATGAATGGGTTGAAGATCTTTACTGGTTCGCTTATTGATGTCTTTTTAGCTTTCGGTTTCTATAATGTCTAGGATAGAGATAACAATTTGGCTCTATCTGAAAAGTATGGGTTTAGATTTCAAAAATTGTCATCGTTCTGACTTTTGGCTTTTTAAAGTCAGTTTTGTTGAAATTAAAATGTTGACATAATATGTATCTTATAAATCTTCCAGTAATTTTTTACTCTTGGTAATGTTTTGCTATAAGCCTATAACTCTGATGTATGGTCAAAACTTAGGAAAGTTTATGATTTTATATTTATTCAGTGATTAAAACTGTGATTGTTGACTTCAAAAGGTCAAACAATGTGGTTTTTAGATTGAATTGACCGAGAAAAGGAAATTTTGACTATGTAGTTCTCACTCAAAACTTGGAAAGTAATTTCATATTTTTTATGATTGAAGCGTACACTGTTGTCTTTAAAAGTCAAACGTGGTGGATCAAACAAATTGAACAAAAACTCTAAGAAACCAAACTTTTTGACTCACCAATGTCTAATGTTTGGCTAAAATATCTAGATGTCTTTAGTTACTATCTAGAATTCATATTTTCTTCCTTTAATAAATTTTGAAACATGGTCCGTTGACCGTGGTCAATAAAAGTCAACAGGGTGGAAGGCGATATGACTCATTTGTTGACCATATTAACCGGTCACTTTATAACTTCTTATCAGCATTTTAGAATAGCTTGATTTTGTAGTCAAATGAGTTGTTGCAAGGAAATAACATTGATTATGACTTTTCAAGTCACAAAATAGAACTTTTGGATTCAAACGTTCCAATTACCAATTTTCGGTGTTCTAGAGTTTTATTTCTAAGTAAGACTTTTGGCACTTCAAGATACGCGAGTGTCTTCTGATGTTGGCTTATAGCTTATGAAGGTATAATGCTTAAGTACTTTAGTTATTGATTATGTTGGACATTTTGACCAACTCTGAATATGCTTTGTTTTTGCCTTTTGCATTTTGTTAAATATTTTTATTGGGTTGTTAGCAAGTAAGTCATCTATATATGGAGTTATGTGATTTAAGCAACAACAATTTAAATGCTTTTCTTTGCTTTCTTTGTGGAGGAATTGTGTGTTGATGTGAGGATTCAGGAGGCTAAGGTAAGCAAGTTTGTTCTAGCAAGTTTGTTGGGTTGGTTCAGGGAAAAATATTTACTTTCGTCATGTTCAATTCGTAAGTATACAACACATATTCCTTCTATTAGCTTTTAAAGCTATGTTTTTAAAGGTTATGTTTACCTATATTATGCTTACTAATTGTAAAGTGTGCACCCCACCGCAACGCGCGGGCTTCCCACTAGTATATATATATATGTGTATATATATATATATATATTGTGGTGTGTGTGTGTGTATATATATATATATGTATATATGTATACATATATACCTGTATATATATATACATATATACATGTATATATATATGCATATACATATACATGTATATATATGTATATATATATATACATACATGTATATATGTATATATATATACATGTATATACATATATATGTATATATATACATGTATATATGTATACATATATACATATATATATATATATATCTATACATATATATCTATATATATCTATATATATATATATATGTATATACATATATATACATATATACACATATATATATGTAGAGGGGCTTTCAAATGAAAACCATTTTTTAGAAAAAACCAAAAGAACTAATAAGGACCATTGATTATTTTCATCAATGGCTGTAATTAAAAGGAGCAAATTAGTAATTTTATATAATTTAAATTAAGCGGATAAAATGGAAGCAAGGGTAGAATTGGTAATTCAAATTAAATTTTAGAAACTACCATCCAGATTATTAGGGCCACAATATATATCATTATCATTGAAGATACTACATAACCTCCTCTCCTAATTTGAAGAACACAAGATTATTGAGCATCAATCCATCGACAAAATTCTACAAAAGCATCTCTTGATTTGAAGAATACAAGATAATCAGATTGATTCATCCTCCGACCAAAGTCCATTATATCGTCTTCTGATTTGAAGAAAAGAAGACCATCGGATACCTAAAACTCGATAATCTGAGTAAAAAATCTGACAACCTAGTGAGTCAGTAAAGTTTCCCCATAAAATTGCAAAAGGCATTCTATTGCATTGCTATAAATTTCTGATTTGAAGCTTTTCTGAATAGCTAGGGTTCAAAGTTTCTTTATTTCACGTTATATACAGCTTTTTTTTATCGTCAATGCTAGGGCTGAAATAGTTTTTCAATTGACATGATTTTGAGGTTTTTCCCTAGTCGATATTTGTTATTGCTATTTGTGGTTATCAATGTATACTGAAAATAACTCTATTTCTGCAACAAGGACTTTCTATGTTTTAAACCTTAAATCCTAGCATGATATTATCTATAAATATGAGGTGTAGTTGGTTAGGATTTCACAATGCTAAACTGTATGTTTCGAACTTTTTTGTTGTTTCTATGCATGTTGTTTAGTATACGTTATCATGTGTAGGAAGATATGAATGATCACTAATTAGGTTGCATATTTCTTCAAAAATGTATAAATTTATGTTGTTTCCCATCATCTTATAATCCCTGATAAAGTTGACATATGAATTAAACATAATACTGATCTTGGATAGATATTTTTAGAAAGAAAATTAGGGCTTGAAGATGATAGTACAAATAATAAAACTTGTTCTAGGTTTGGAGATTAACACTAGCTTTGGGTTTGGATTCGATTCTGCAAAGGGGTTTAAGAAAAAAGTTGGTTGGATTGGGAATTCTACCTCTTTAATTAAGTTCTTAGGTTTCAATCTTAGCCAATTAAGCTTTTGAATTGTTACTCACTTGACCCATTGGATTTAAACATAAACATTTTTTTAGGTAAATGAGTCATATTTAACTTTGCATGTTGTGATTCATTATAGGTCAAACTATTGTAGTAATGTTGTGCTAGCTGTAATAGTTAATCGCTTCCTAACATGTATGTTCTATGTTGGATGTAGCCTCTGATCTTGTTGATGCTTATTTTCTAGTTTTATTGTATTGATTTTAATCATGTTAGTTTTCAATGATGACATCCATGATATTGAGTCCTATCTAGTGTTGCTAGTGTTGATATGCAGACCTGAAATTGTCCTAAAAACCATCATTATTCAATGTATATTGATCTTGTTTTTACTATGTTGATGTTTGCTAATAATTGATTTTATATGTAAAGTATATATGCATACGTGAACACATGCATATATGCATATTTTTTCATATGGCCGGATACATGCACATTTTTAGAATATGCATATATGCATAAATTTTGATCTACATGTTGTGTACATGGTCTTTTACATTGATGACCACAACACAACATAGTTTATTTTAAATTTCATTATTAGTTGACAAGAAAAAGAAGTTGCATAAGGGACGATTTCAAGGCTATGATTCTAAAGTGGGTGATGAAACAGACCGAAAAACAATAATTTAAATGACTTTGATTCATGCATTCAATTGTTTTTGATGATGCATCATTGAAAAGCAAACTTAAGTTTCAAATAACAAAACTCCATGTTCATGTAATTTATATGATTTCATTAGAACTATGTTCAACTTGCTTCGATGGTTTAATTCATATTTTCTACTTATGATGTTATATCAGAAATACGACATTAAATGGTCAATTAGGCTTCCTTCTTGTCATGCTTCAATAAGCTTTATTGTTGCAAATTGGAGTCTCAAGCTTTTGGATGATTTTATGATGGATTTATTATTTCACAGTTGGAGTCTTTAAACTTTTTGGATTTTTATGATGAATTTATATTGAATAGACAACATTGATGTGTTATTAGTATTTTAATATAGAGAATGAAATGAAATTGTAGTGATATTACTTTACACTATTTCAAAAGATTTAAGGATGGAAATGTTATATGTTAATATTTATGGTTTAAGATAATGCATTAAAATTGAATTGAAAGAAAAAAAATTGTATTAGATCATTGTTAATTCATTTCAAGCTTCTATTGTTGCACAATTGGAGTCTTCAGCTTTTTGGATGATTTTATGATGGAACTTATATTATTGCACAGTTGGAGTCTTTAATCTTTTTGGATGATTTATGATGAAATTATATTGGAATAGACAACATTGTAAAGCAATGTGTTATAGTGATTTTAATTATAAAGA